>JBAWJU010000100.1:0-102247 GCA_037356035.1 Xylaria sp. Z50
GGGGGGGGTAGGTTGCGTAGCCTAGCCTGCCAACTAGGTAGGTAGTATAGCTAGGACTGTATTGGCTGGCTAGGACTATATTGACTGCTTAGGACTATTTTGGTGGCTGTGACGGTTACAGGCCGTTTCTGACCGTCTCTGCGGCAGAAATCATTTTAGGTTGGGGACAGCTTTTGCGCAAAAGACAGTTTTTTATACAAAATAATCACTGTGAGCGTCCTATAATAGAAAGACCGTCCCGCCTGGCAGAAAATGGTCTCCAAGTCAGAAATGGTCACTGTGATCGTCCCCTACAGACCCCCCCTCGCGCTAATGTACCTACCAAATCAATTCACTTTAGTGGGATCGAGGCGTGTGGGGGTTCTCGACTGACACTTGAGGTGACATAGTGACTTGAATACATACTGCCCAGACAATGTACTGGGTACTGCCGTCTAGGCAGACTTACATACACTGCAGTGTACCTTGAGTACATACATAAGTATGTACGTCGGTCTGGTAGGCTGGGTAAGTAGGTACCTCAGGTAGGTTAGGGAAACTCAACTACGTCGTCGATTTTAGTGTCGTTTGCACTACCTCAGCTCTTGGACAACTGGAAGACGATCCCATCATTCCGAGGCAATGGAACCAAGCAGCATTTCTCAGCAAGTCTTCCATCGGATCTTGCCAAGTGCCTTTTGTTTGTCTTGCTTGCTTCTCGCCTCGCCCATCACATCCATCTCCCAAGGGGCAACCTCGTCTTTGACCACTCACAATACTGTACTCCCAATACTACTTGGACTAAGACTAAGCTTATGACTCTCATACATCTCGTCATTGTTCCTCAGTGGCATTCTCCCCCGCCTCCTCCCTTGAGCCTCTCTTAATATCTCGAATACAACACTTGTTGCCTAATACAGTATACCATGGCGAGTCGAATCAAGGCCTAACGCCTGGTGTCTTGGCACAATATTGGCACACGTCCACATGACAACCATATGATAGGGCGCAGGTGCATCACCTCGTGGGCTCTGCGCGGGGTTGTACCAAATCCGTGCTGAGAGGCATGGATCCATGCAGTTTACTATGCACGTTGTCGTGGGACGACACATCCCGAAAGGTCGAGAGAGACGACCGAACGGGTATGCAGTGAACATACATGACAGTATATCTTGAGCTTCCCACTGGATCCCTTATCTTCCGGCTTCCCGCTTTAACCCTCCTTTCTTTTTTTTCCTCCCTCCCCCTTCAATTCTTATCGGCATACTCATTGCCTACCTTGTACGTACGTGAATGGGGACAGAAGACCAACTTATCGTCGAGGAGTCGACTGAACCTCCTATATGTGGCCGAACACTCTCTTCCGATGCCACATCAGCAACCAAATACGGACCTAATGATACCGACGGTCTTCGCACGCCTCACACCTTACCTGTCAACCAGCTAGAGCAACTCCTCGAGACTGATGCGAGCCATGGCCTCTCTCATACCGAGGCCGCTCGTCGCCTGGCGGAGTATGGTCCTAACAAGGTTAAGGCAGCTAAAGGGCTTTCCCTGCCGAAGATTCTCCTGAGGCAGGTTTCCAACAGTTTGACTGTTGTTCTCATCCTCGTTATGGCTCTGTCTTTTGCCATCCATGATTACACTGAGGGCGGCGTTATTACTGCCGTCATCGTGCTCAATATTGTCGTTGGGTAAGTGTCCAAGCTCTAGGGATTGTGGAATTGCGGCACAACGGTGGCTGACTCTTTTAATCTCATTAGGCTTATTCAGGACTATCGTGCCGAGAAGACCATCGAAGGTCTCCAGGCCCTTTCTGCTCCCAGTTGCAAGGTTGTTAGATCCCAAGTGGCTATGTCCATCAAAGCCGAACAGCTCGTCAATGGCGACCTAGTCATGCTCAATGTAGGCGACATTGTCCCTGCCGACCTCCGCTTGGTCTCTGGGCTTAATTTGTCGACCGATGAGGCTCTCCTCACCGGCGAGTCCTTACCCATCAGTAAGCATCCCGATATCGTGCTAGGTGATGCGGATATACCCATCGGTGACCGTGTGAATATGGTATACTCTGCCAGTACCATCACACGCGGACGCGGAATGGGAATTGTGACAGCCACTGGTATGAATACGGAGGTAGGCCTGATTGCCGAGCTACTGCGAAGTAGCTTGAAACCGAAGGATGAAAATGGGTCGTGGTTTGCGTCATATTGGCAGCGTGTCAAGATGGGAACCAGAAGTATTCTAGGTCTGGATGGTACTCCCCTCCAAGTGAAACTTAGCAAGTTTGCTTTGATTCTCTTTGCGCTTGCTGTTCTCCTTGCTATCATTGTATTTGCAGCAAATCGCTTCGATATCGACGGCGATGTACTCATTTATGGTATCTGCGTTGGTGTTGCTGTCATTCCCGAGTCTCTCATCGCCGTTCTCACTATCAGTATGGCCGTAGGAACGAAGGCGATGGCTAAAGGCAACGTCATTGTGCGGAAGCTCTCTGTCCTTGAGGCCGTGGGCGGGGTGACTAGTATTTGTTCCGACAAGACCGGAACTCTAACGCAAGGCAAGATGATCACCAGGAAAGTATGGCTTCAAGATGGCTCTGTTGCTTCAGTTGAAGCCTGTACTCACCCTTTTGACCCTACCAGTGGGAATGTCGTCTGGAAAGACGACAAATCCCTCTCCCTGGACATCCAGCCTTCAATATCTCGACTGCCTTTGGGTGCTAAGAGATTTTTAGAATGCATATCTCTTTGCAACAATGCAACTGTCTCTGATGGCAAGGCAGCATCCGGTGATGACACAGCCGAAACCTTTACCACTTCCACCACCGTCGTACCATATTGGACGGCTGTAGGAGAGCCTACAGAGATTGCTCTCCAAGTATTCGCCATGAGATTCGATATGAATAAGGCCACCATCTCGCAAGCGATTAATTCTGTCCTCATCGCTGAACATCCCTTTGATTCTTCATGTAAGCGTATGACGGTTGTTTATGCTACATCCTCGGGAGACGCTGATGTCTACACCAAAGGAGCCCTAGAAGCGATCATGCCGCTTCTAGATGCCTCCGATGAGGTCAAAGCTCAGTTTACAGCCAAGGCCGAGTTGCTTGCTTCGGAAGGCCTGCGTGTTCTCTGCATTGCCCACAAAACAACGCCAATCGATGATGCACTCAAGACTGATCGTGCGGCTGCGGAGAGCGGGCTGACGCCGCTTGGCCTAGCCGGCCTCTATGACCCTCCTCGCTTGGAAACTGCCGGCGCGGTTCAGAAGTGCAAAATCGCCGGCATCTCAGTTCATATGCTTACGGGTGATCACATCAAAACAGCAACAGCTATCGCTCACGAGGTTGGTATTCTAGGTCCCAACCTCGCAGCGGCCGAAGCCGCAAACGCAACTATGCCTGCATCAGTGTTTGATGCTCTAAGCGATACAGAGATCGACGCCTTGGATCAGCTTCCACTAGTTCTAGCTCGCTGTAGCCCGTCTACGAAAGTGCGTATGGTCGAGGCGATGCACCGTCGGGGAGCGTACTGTGTGATGACCGGAGACGGCGTCAACGACTCCCCCGCCCTTAGGAAAGCCGATGTTGGTATTGCCATGGGTCTGAACGGAAGTGATGTAGCGAAAGAGGCCGCGGATATGGTGCTCACCGACGATAATTTTGCATCTATTGTTACAGCTGTTGAGGAGGGACGTAGACTTTTTGATAATATCCAGAAAGTAAGATATTTACCTACCACTCAATCTAGATACATCGCCGAAACCTATGTATGCTAACTACTCCGCCAGTTCATCCTTCATCTACTCATCTCCAACATATCTCAAGTACTACTACTCCTCATCGGCCTCGCTTTTAAGGATAGGGATGATCAATCCGTTTTCCCTCTATCCCCCATTGAAATCCTCTGGGCCAACTTGATCACGTCGTCGTTCCTAGCCCTCGGTCTTGGACTCGAGGAGGCCCAACCAGATATCATGCTCCGACCGCCGCACGACCTGCGCATTGGTGTATTCACAAAAGAGATCATAATCGACAAGTTTGCATACGGCATCTTTATGGGTTCTCTATGTATCTTCTCTTCGGCTTTCGTATCATACGGACCTAAGCAGTGGTCCGTATCCCTGGATCGCTCTGATGAATGCAACCAGAGGTTCACAGAGGTATGCGAGGTTGTGTATCGCGCACGCGCAACAACTTTCGCGACCCTCAGCTTCCTGTTGCTCGTTACGGCCTGGGAGGTCAAACACTTCACACGCTCCCTCTTCAACATGTATCCGGAGCAGTTCAGTGGCCCGTTCTCCATCGTCCGCACCGTCCTACGCAACCGCTTTCTATTCTGGGCCGTCGTCGCCGGGTTCCTCGTAACCTTCCCCGTTATTTACATCCCCGTCGTCAACCGTATTGTCTTCAAGCACACAGCTATCAGCTGGGAGTGGGGCATCGTGGCCGCCGCCGTCATCACCTATATTGCGCTTGTTGAGGCATGGAAGGCGGGAAAGAGACGGCTGTTTTACAAGAACCAAATGTCTTTCCCCCCCTCTCAGTAAGAAAAGACAGCAGGCTAGCTACTTCAGATATGGGTAGAATCGTCAAGGTGAGATGACGAACTCTGTACACCCGTCCGCTCGTTTGTCTATATAGTACCTATTTTTTATCCTAAGCCGCCCAGAATGGAAACTTAATTATCCTTCTATATATTATGCCTTTGACTATGAGCACTGTAAGATGAGTACCATAATGACAATTTGCCTTTAGATCCTCGAATGGCTAGTTGTCTCATAGGCGTACATAAGTAATATCTTTTATTGATAACGAGCAACTCTTCTTGAAGGGAGGCTAACGCATTGATCATTAGACTCTCGATGAATGCTACCCTCATTTACGTTTCCTCTTGGGCAAGCTCCTGGGTGATGTTAAGGACGAGATGAAAGTCTAGAAGGGATACTAAGCTAAGCCAAAGAAACCCCCTTTAGAAAGGTGGAATTTAGAAATTGAAATGTCTCCGAACACACTATGTAATCCGAAGCCAAGGTCGAGTTAAGAAACGTAGGGGTTAGTTTTTTGGGTTTTGCCATTTGGCATGTCCAAATTTATCATGCTCGTCGCTAAAAATATTAACGTTAGGCACGCCGCCTTGGACTAGCTCCGTAGGTATAGGGTAGTACATCGTATTCGATAGGTTTCATCAACAACAAAATTTGTGACCAACGAAGCGATTACCAGCGACTCGAAGAAAACGAACTTCACGTACAGGTCTAGCAAGCCATATGTTAAATTTAACGCGACTACTTTGAAGAATACTAAACAAAGCGTACCTATTAATTTTCACCTAGAGTCAAAGTCGTAATAGGCCCTGCACGAATCGAGATAGTCCAAGTGTGCTCAATGCGGTTCGCAGACGTATCACGGTAGAATCTCTATTTAGCTAAGTGCACCCGAAGGTTTATAGTAACGTAGAGATTTAATTCACTACTATAGACGGGGACAGGGAGTGTGAGAGGTGTCCAAAGCAGTCAACATTCAACTCCTCCCCCTGATCATTAGCGTCCTCGTCTAGAACGTATTGTTATTGTCGGCGGTTTCCTGCTCATAGTCTTTCTCCGTAGTCCGGGTTATGTTTCCTACCAAGTTATCGGGATTCTCGACAGTGAGGTTCTCCAACCCCTCAACACCTCTAGACGGTTGATCATCATTGCGCTTGTTGTCGCGGAGTCGCTTCTCAGCTTCGTAGGGTGTCTGCTGAATACCGTGCACCTCTTCCATGAGAGTATTGGTCTTGGGCTCAGCGGAAGCCGTCGAGGCAAGTACGTCGTGGCATAGATTATCGGACTGATGGGCTTCATCGCCGTCGATGGCATCATCTTGGAGATCGGCGGCGGCCGTAGCGACTAAGGACCCTTTAAGAGACTTGAGCAGTTCGAGGTCCACATAACGACTCAAAAAGTCGGCACGGCGGCTAAGACCGCTTTCGCAATCGACGAGGTCTAGGAATTTGAAATAACCCCGTGCGTCGATAACGAAACATAGAAGATCAATAACAGTGTCAGGCAAAAGATGGAGTTCCCGAGAAATGGCAAGCACAAATTGGTCGAGATCAGGCGCATACAAGAATTCCACGTTCGACATAGCCGACATGATCAGTTTCTTGAAGTTACCACGTATGATTTCGTCGGTAGGTTCCCCTTCTCCATTGTCAACATGACCTAGCAGCGCATCCTTGATGATATCGGAAATTTCCGTGAAGAAGACGAAACCTGTTAACGGGGGCATTTTGAAAGATGGGTGCGCCATGATTTTCGGGCACGTGGATATAACTGGTGATTGTGCTGAAGTTATGATAAATTGTGGCTAAAAGGAGATACCAGCGGCGGCGTTAGATTTTATGGTTCTCCTTACCCAAGATAAAAAGAGTATTAGACGAATTCAATACTCAGATACTAGGTAGTTCGCCCTGAATGCACAAAGTATATATATATATATATGCAAGCTGAAATCTCTATATCTTTGTTTTATATCTATGGCAGCCAAGATGATTCGTACATCGTTGTATAGTGCACAAAGACTATAGTAGGCACCAGAGCTATTACGGAGCCTACGTATGTATGAATAGTAGGTGGAAGCTTGAAGATGATTCTAAGAACCGAGATCCGATTCATTGAACATGAAATTATCTCACTACAGCAAACTTTTGTCCATTTTCCTTGTCAGCATAACTTTATATTATTTCCTCTACTTACAGTAGCAGTTGCCACCATATGTAAGTAATCATCCCTGCAAAGTGTTCCTTCAGCCCTACCTCCTCAGACAGATCATGGCGCATCATTACCATATACCAACCATCTAAGTAGTACTAATGGGCCAAACAACTTGCTTCTTTAGCAGACTAGGCCTAGATGTCAGGGCGTTGATATTTTAGAATTCGGCCTCCATGTTCTCCTAAGCACTCCCGGCAATATCACCTTCCTCTTTTGCTTGATTCTCAAGATGGCATATGCGATCGGATTCTGCAAGGTACTCTAGTGAAAGATGCTCTAGTGAAGCATCCTCAGACTTTCGTTGCCACTCTTCCAGCTCCTTCGTAGGTTTGATGCCACATATTTTGGCTTGATCGGACATCCAAATCACTGTACCGGAGATGATTAGCACACTTGCCATAGAGAGAATAAAGCCGCTTACTGATACTGGCGCTCAAAGGCACCACCATTCCCTTTAGGCAGATCGTCACAGACTCGCAGATGCCGAGATTACAGTTTTCATGGGACGTGTGTGGCATCCACTCTTTCCCGACATATGGAACCGTCTTAATCTTGTCTAATTTATTCTTCAGGTATTCAATACTACCCGTAAACTTGTCAGGCTCCGGAATAGGAAAGAGTCCCGCCTTTGTAAGTGCAGGAATTATTGAGCCCAGCATCATGATCTCGCATGCCTGGATATCTTTACCGACTTTACAGTATTCGCTGCGCTGGGATTGCTCTCCGTGTGAGAGGATATGAATCGGTGTTTTAACGGCATCGAGGATTTTCGCAATTGTGGAAGCACGAGTCTCGATAATAATATCTATAATTTTATATTAGCACTGCCGTAGCCAGGATAGATCCTCGAGGCTATTACCGAGGAGATCTCGAGGCATTAGCATATCTTCGAGAGGTTGTCCGGAAACGTTTACAATCTTTCCATCGGAATCAATGTTGGTGCTCACGATAAGTGCGTCGACCATGTCACGGTATAGCTTCAGGTCGCCAAAAGTCCAAGCAACACTATACGACCTCCAGAGTCAGTGCCTTTAACCACTCACAAAGCTCATAAAAAAAGGAGACAGAGGAGAAAACGGGAGGATACGTACTGGAGAGCTTTATGGCATTCGGAATAGCAGTTCTCCTCGGCGACAAAGTTGGATAGGCGCGAGGCCCAATGGCAAGCCCAAGGATATAGGACGTGAGTGCATTTATACTGACAGGCGATTTTGCCGAGCTCGAAGAGCTGATCGAGGGTTGGCTCTTTGGGGACGTGCTTAAAATCGTAGTGAATAATGCGGAATAGTAGGCCGACCGCCTCGGGGTTACTATTAAGCTTTATCGATTGAAACTGGTCTTGCTTTATCTCGGCCTCTACGTTGTAATTGTATGCGGCATTATGATACAACATAGAACGCCAGACAAGAGAAGCGCAAGTCATAGCAGAGCCGCAGACCATATAAATAGCTGGATCACTATCGGACGTCTCGACGATGACTCGTAGGTCAGCATCTCGATGAAATTCCATAGTAAGACTCTCCGGCACAACCTCTGTCTCTGGAATTGGCGTCAAGGCACGAGGGGATGCGTAGGTAAGAGGTTCTTGCGCAGTTTCGACAGGTTTCTCAACAGGCTCCATGGTTGAGGATAAAGTGTCGGTGTTTTCGAAGTTAGAAAAACCCTGTATAACAATCAGAAACAAATCCTAGCAATAGTGTCATATCAGAATGATAGGATAGCAAAGATTATATAAAAGGAAAAAGGGGGTTGTAATATGGTACGCTATAGATAGTATAGCATTGAGGACTTGGGCCAGTTCGGTGTTTTAAGTATAGAGTTAGGAAAAGAGAGGTGAGGATGGGTAGGGCTGTCTAAAGACGAATAGCAGTAAAGGCCAGCTTGAAAACTTGCCTTGGTGCTGGAGACAGAACTGCTTACTGCCGACACACTTTAGTCGTAGCAGTGGCCGTGGAAATGGTACAGGTGCATCAAACGGAATGGGTTTGCTTGGTGAGGCGGGGAGGGAAGGGGACCAAGATAGCGCTGGAGAGAGGTGTGTGTGTACAGTAAAAATAAATAAAAAATAGATAATGTACGTACCTATGGTAGCCAAGAATGGCCAATAGAACGATCGGGCCTACTACAACTGGGTAGATCAAGGGTGATTGGATAGAAACTGGATAGGGACTATTTTGCCTCAAGCGTCGATGTGTGAAAATGTGAAAATGTGAAAATGTGAAAATGTGAAAATGTGAAAATGTGAAAATGTGAAGTGAAGGCGTGCAGTGGGTGTGGTTAGGGTGTGTGGTGAGTAGGTTTAGATGACGCCGGCCTAGAGATTTTGGGATATAGAGAGGGAGAGAGTTAGAGAGAGTGGAAGAGAGAGGAAAACAGTTAGAGAGAAGAGATATTTGGATTTCTACATCGGTGCAGGTGATAGATTCTATCAGACCTCCAGGTGGCAAGGTGCAGTTGGAGGAGATGGACAAGGTCTTGTGTTGGCAATCGCGGAGAGGATACCTGGGTAGGTGCAATACATACATGTGCCTGCCTGCCTTCTATGTACCTTGAGAAGTAAGTAGGCACTCCAAGGTACCCGACGTGAGGTATCTAAGGTCAGGTATTCGGGGCGAGGTATTCGGGGCGAGGCACCCTATCTAAGCAACAATAGTCTACATCTATGCCTGCACGAGGCTACCTTTTTCCTCAGCCTACCTTTCAATCATTAATCTAGCAAGATGCAGCCTGATATAACCGAAGGATGCCGAAAAGTCGATAGACAAGATAGCCATTATTGCCGATCCCGTACGAACCGGAAGTGTATATGAGAAGGTCTAAGGAGAAGAGGCAGAAGACGCAGGCGCACGCAGTACCAATCCAAGAGACCTCGTCCCTGCTGAGTCCTTTGACTTCTTATTCTGTAGGTGTGTTAAGAGAGGACCAGTGTAAATGCTTGTTGACTGTTTACTCTAAACCTTAGAACCACGTCAATGCGTTACTTTCTCAAGTCAGCAAGAGTCGGATATGGTAGATTTCTGAAGATACCAATTCACTTGTCTATACCTATAATCTTCCCTTGAAAATATCATACAGGAAACCAACACAAGAATCTCTAAATATGTTACCTGGTCTCCTACATCCTGGCCCCAAAAGACTGAGGGGTGAAATTGCCCTAAATTTGATTAGAAAACTAATACCACAATTGCCTTTGACGAGAATCACGATAAACGGAGAAAAACCATGACTTTTCGAATAGTGTGAGTGGCAATTGCCTATCAAAGCAGGGCGGCATGCCGCCCAGTTCGGCCAGGTGTTATGCAGATAGTACATTGCCCTCGGCTCCGTCTATGCATCTTCCGCCTCGCCTAGGAGCCGAGCGATTAGCACGTAGATAAATACTACGCCGCCCATAACTAGGAGTCGGTTCCGACTTAGCCATCCTGTCCCAGCATCTCTTTGCTGGACTACCGTGTCTACTACCGACTGTGTTTGTCCTCTGCCTGCTGACCCTAGGGCTGGCCCGCACGAAGCGCGAATAATCTCACCCGACACTGTGTTGATGTTCTTCTCGGCCATCCAGCCCCAGTTCTCTTTGTCTACCTCGGGCCATTCTGATCGGAACTTGGCGCCACCATCACCAGCCTTGACGTTGCCTTTTTGCGCCGGATTCTTGGCGTGCGAGCCGCCGCCTGTTGAGTTCCACCACCGTGAACGCTCGGCAAACATCTTGCGCTCACGTGGCGTGGCCGATACCGAGCCCGTCGTCATCTCCTCCGACGTCATGAAGGACAGCAGGCCGATCAAGATGGTCGAAACTTCCCACGCTGGATTGAAGGACTTGGGGTGGAAATCGGAGATGGAAAGACAGAGCCTCGTGGAGGGCTGAAAGCGGCCGGACGGCGTGTGCATGCGGATGGCTGGCGGCGCAAAGGGGTAGTTGGATGGGAAGATTAAGGTCCCCCAGTACTGTCCGCCGTGGTAAGGAGTGTCTTCAGGTCCCGTGATTATGTAGTGCCATCTGGGCTCCGTTAGGATTAGGTCAAAGGTAAGGGTATTACGTGGACACATACTCGAGTATGTTAGATTCTGAGGGGTGTGCTGAGATATACGGAGGTGGGTTTTCGGAGATGGACTTGTATTCGCGCGCCAACTAGGAGAGACTGTGTCAACACACGGACTACCAATAGGGGAGTGGACGAAGACACACGCGCTTGCTTGCTTGTTTGCTGGCCATTGGATTGGGCTGGCCTGTATTAAACAAGGCTCAGGGCCGAGACGTCGGTTACAATGGCAAGAAAACGATATATGTGTCCCTTGGCAGGGGAAGAAGGTAGCGATTGTATTTTGGAATTAAAAGGCAGTAGAGATAAGTACTTAATGACCGATGATGAGAGACTCGATGACTACAATTGTTGGCGATGGCCTACACGAATGTGTAATGAGAGGAGGGGAGTGGCCGTACGTGATGTGGTAGGAATAAAGTTGTAGGTTAGTAGTACGCAAGGTTGTGGTAGTAATACCAAGGTACTATCCTGTACTCGTGAGTACTTAATGTCAGTACCTACTTACTAGTACTTATCCCTGCATGGATAGAATGGATCGGTGATACTAGTGTACTAGGTATGTACATACTACCACCAGGGAGGTAACCTATAAAGGCTTGGCTTGCAAACAGGGCTGAGCCGTGGGGTGCCTTGATGAGATAGTCTAGGCTGGGTTAACTTAACGCTCTCACTAGCCACAAACACGTCATGTCTGTGGCTGGCCCGCAATTATCTTATCGTAACCTACTATGTACATAGACTTATAGTACACCTCCGCTGGTTTACTAGGGGAGCGTATATTTTTATATTGGGGCTGGTGATCATCCCAGAACCATGGGCTGATTTGGAACCTAGAGCTTTCTCTGTTACCACAAGTACCTTTGACACACTCATACCGCCAAACTTCATTCCTTCATTCATATTAGGGACCAACTACCCATCCACCGGCTGCCATGGTTCGAGCCTCCTCCCCCGGAGGCGATGATGCAAGCTATACCCATCCTCCCGTCTGCCTGTGCACTAATTGCTAACTTCACTACGCATCTCTAGGTCTTCGAGAGCTTACTGAGGAAGGAGACGAGCTCTGTAGAGCAGCGAGCAACGCCAGAAAACACGCGCATTCATGAAAACGAATCCGAACAGCGAATGGTTCAGTTGGTTAGCACGTCTTGAGAGTGGCTCTACCAAGCTGCAATTACTGACTCTACAAGCTCGCACATAACCAAACTCTACCCGTCACTCTCTCGTCGCTCCAGATCCACGGCGCCAAGAATACCCGAAAGTCTTTCCTCGATCCTTTCTTCCAACCCCTGGTAGAGGACAGCCGCAATGTCAGTTATACTTTGAGCGACCTCTTGAATGAGGTCGGAGGCGCTGTTTCAAAGCTACAGAAATTCGGTACGGAGACGATGGCTATATTTCTCATCACAATAAAAATACGCTGACCTCCATCTGCCAAGATATCTTCCACCCGGACATCCGCGTACACCTCTCTCAGCCTGCCCATCTCGACCCATCCACCTCCCCTACTGACATGGACGTGTCCCTTCGTGTACGGGAAAAGTCTCGCTTTATGTTGAAGACAGGCACGGATTTGGGCAACACAGAAGGCTCTGCCTATGGAACAATGCTCGTGCGGAACATATTTGGTGGTGCCGAATTCCTGTCCATGAATGCTTCTGCAGGCACGAGAACCCGGTCAGCATACAGTGCTGAATTCTCCACGCCAATAAATAGCGATCCCAACCTAAGGCTCAGCGTGGACGGACTTGCCAGCAGTACTCACAAACCTTGGGCGAGCCACGAGGAGCTCCTGAAAGGAGGCGGGCTTAGGTTGAACTGGGCTAAGGAGAATGGGGATCGCTTTCAAGTGGGTTATTCTAGCACGTGGAGACAGTTGACTGGTCTGGCCACCACGGCGAGTCCCACCGTACGTGGTGACGCTGGAGACTCGGCTAAGAGTGCCCTAACATATCTATTCCAACGAGATCGAAGAGATAATCCGATGCTACCGCAGAGTGGTTACATGGTGAAGACAACCACTGAACTTGCGGGATGGGGTTTTCTAGGGGGGGACGTAGGCTTTTCCAAGAGTGAACTGGAGATTGCGGGTGCCGTGCCGATCCCCGTACCAGGATTCAAAGGACCCTCGGGTATTTCGATTGGATGTGGACTTCGAACTGGACTGCTTTACCCTGTCCCTCTATCCTTCGGCTTAAGTGGGGCATCACCTAGCCGACTCAACGATCGGTTCACTCTAGGAGGCCCCACCGATGTCCGCGGCTTCTCTCTAGGAGGGTTGGGTCCGAGAGATGGGACCGACGCGCTTGGGGGTGATGTCTTTGCTGCCGGTAGTGTCAACATGCTTCTTCCGTTGCCCAGAGTCGGCCCCGATTCCCCCTTTCGAATCCAGCTATTTGCCAACGGCGGCAGGTTGGTAGCGATGAAAAATAAGACCAAGAGCAACAAGACAGCACTCGGGCAGAATATGACGGCCAGTTCAGTTTTGAATAGCATGTTGTCCGCCACGAAAGAGGTTGGGACTAATTTGCCTAGTGTTTCTGCAGGTGTGGGAGTAGTTTACGCACATCCCGTCGCAAGATTTGAACTCAATTTTAGCTTGCCTCTCGTCACGCGCCAGGGCGAAGAGAGCAGAAAAGGCTTACAAGTTGGCGTCGGCATCAACTTTTTGTAGTGCAGTTCCCAAGTCCTATAACACTCCGTATAGTTCTCTACACCCATCGTAATTCGTGGCTGTAATGTCTGCTGCATATAGAGGATGAGCCATACGATAAATAATTATAGATACGGTCATAGCGATCCCGATTTTCTGGTTACCAATTATACCCAGACAACTGACTTGCATCATGCCAAGTCTCAGTTGAGCACGTGAGCCTTTCCTTAAACATATTTGCCGTCTGGGTATGCAACGAATGATATTCTATTCTCTCTCCATGTACTCGGAACTTGAGAATCTATAGGGACGAACGTGGTTTCTTGTCATGTATCAGAATTATCGAGTCTAGTCTTCCTTGAACTCCTGTATTCTGAATAACTTACTATATCGCATTCGCTATCGGGCGGTGTCTAGCACAGAGATTCAACACGTCAGTAATTAATTCTCTCTTCAAACAAGCCTCATACATAAAAGCACAGAGTCTCCACCCCTCGGCGCTAGGGCTTATTCTTAGGGGCTGGGTTCCTGATCTACTATGTATTGAATGAGCTAAAAGCAAATACAGTACCAATACCTAGCACTACTAGGAATCGAACCCAATTCAGTATTTAGCTCCGAAGGTAAGCGTATTATCGGTAGATGGAGCAGGGATATAGATACTGAGATTTAAGCACTACTGGTGTACGGAGTATATGCTCAAATATTCTTGAGTTCCCCAGAATTTTGATTTAGTCCCAAGTAACCGACGCGACAGTTCCACGTGACGAGGCGAGTAGCATTACTTGAGTCGTTAAAGTCTTTGCTGAAAGACTGACTGTCATTTCTTCTAAGGCACTGTCCCGTTAAATCGTATGTTGAGGATTGCCTTCTAGTTTGGCCTGCGAATGATGAGATCGAGTTTGAGTCTACCTGTTGAGAAAACAATGCTATTCAGTGGTCAACCAAGGGGCTAAGACATGTGCCAGGGTACATAATAGTTAATTTACCAAAGCTCTGGAGACACATCATTCCACATCATTTAGACATCTTCTAGTGTGTTCTAGTAGGTCTTCAGTTTCTCACGGAAGTATGACTACAGCTTACCATCCAGCCAGAAAGAGACGCCTCATCGATACTCATGATACTTTGATGCCATACCCGTTCGTATACGGCTCTCTCTTTTTGTGTAAAGTCAACTACCAGGGACTAATATAACAAAGTGTTAGAGCCTACTACTCCTCGCTTTAGAAGATCAATAGTGTCCTTCGGCCCACGTAGTAGTAAGTAGGCTGAGAGGTGGTCCAATACTTCTCGGTTAAATTATAACTATATGTAGACCTAGAGTCCCAGGGCCTTTTTTAGACGCTACTCGGGACAATGACAGAAGCACTCTTTGACACCTTAGAAGATTAATATAGCTCGAACTTTCTGAGCCTTACCCATTGGCCCTCGTTATAGGTATTACCTAGGTAGGTAGTGCTTGGCTATATGGAGTTGCATTTGATATACATCTACTAGGCTCTAAGCACTGACAGCGACTCAAACCCTATTAGTACACAATTTAAGGCTGTGGCAACATTCTGTATACGAACAACGAAACCTTTAAGCAAGATTAATATTATAGAACATAAGGGTTATTACTCATAAGGATTCAAATAGATACCCCGCGAACGTAAGGAGACTTAATAATAAGATGTAAATACTAGTTTAAAGAATTGGGTGTAAAAGGCCAAGTAATTCTGTGGCTAAAAGAGAGATAACAGAAGACATGACATCGAGGGCTAAGACCTTGTCACGCCATACGTCATAATCCCTAAAAAGGCATATTTTGGAGTATCTAGCACTGTTGATTGGCTGGAGCCATAGCTTCCAACCCTCAGCAACCGAAGGTCGGCACCGGTAGGACATAAATGAAGTCCGCTCCAATTAGTTTGATGACAGGAGCTCATTATATAGACTCAAGCTTGGGATGGTTCTAAGCCTCTAGGCCTAGCTCCTGCGGCCTACGTCTTGCATGGAGCACCGTGGCGCACAATTAATTCTCATTTATCGACGCTCCACGTGTACAGGCTTGTAACCTCTTCTGAGCATCTCTTAACGCGTCCCCAACCCTCACTCGACAGAATAAAGATGCATTACCTCTACGGCTAAGAGGCGAGCCTATTTGTCTAGATTTTATGGGATTTGTCTGGCGAGTTACGCCCCGTTATTAAGAGCATTCTGTGAGACGATACTCACAGCGCTCAAAAAAAGAAGTGCGCATACAAATATTGTTTCTGTTTGCGACATGCAGCCCCGCCTAGCTTCCATACGATCGACCGCCGGATATTTGCCCATGTGACGCTAGGCAACTTCCGGAACGCCGGTAAATTCTACAGCCTGCCTGAGTACAATAGTTGAGGTGAGTGACAAGGCCGATCTCTTTGATACGAGGGAGCCCCAACCCCAAGCATTACAGTGCTGCTAGAGATATACTTTGAGAAGTATCCTGAGGGAGTTGAAAAATGGTCATTTCTATTAAGTGTGCCTTGAATCCCGAAAACCACGTGATAGATGCGCCGTCCGAGAACACGCATCAGAACCTGGATGGCTGTGTTGCACAAGCTGAAGGGTCAGAAGATGGTTGAATTGTTCAGCACTAGCAAGCTCAGGGGTGAATTACTCTCAAGAGGTATGAGCTGAGACAGTTCACGGTGTAGTCAGGTATACAAAGGATAGCAGCTGTGAAGGCTGAACTTTCGCTGTATGTCATCCAAGAAAGGGCCAAGTATGGCCGACTCCGTTGACCGTGGCTAATAATTCCCATATAATAGGATTTCGACTGACATCCTTGAAAAAAATGTCGCAACTGCTTGTGGCCAATACGATATTCCGATTGGGCGAGACCTGTGAATGGGTAAGCCCAAGTCGCCGGATGATATCGAGGACGCCATCTTCCGCGGGTTTGATATGCTTTGCAGGTCAGTCGAAAACCGAAATAAGGGATGAGAACTAGGAAGTATTGTAAGGCCTAGTACAGATCTACCCTTGACTGGCTGGAAAAGAATGACGAGCTCGGCAATAAAATGAGTATATTCCTACTGCTTTATAGGCAGGTGCTTGCTAACGGGTGCACAAAAACTCACCAACGTACACGCACTGCAGCTACAGAGACAGACAGGTGGCTGAATGGATGCCGACCTCTCTACGGTAAACTGTAGGTAGGCAATGCTTAGGCTTCTTCTAATGTATTTAGGAGCCTGGAATTCATTTATACACATCCCTTCGAGCCTCTCGACGAGCGCACGGTTGGTGCTACACTGCACATATATTAGTCTTTGAGAAATGTCCTATTACCTCTATCAATGGCTTGCCGTGGCTTGCTGTGGCTTGTTATCGAGATAGTACTTCGTACCTATAGGTAGGTTTTTATTCACTCTCCACCCTACTATGTACGTAGTAACTAGCCACAACAAGGTACCCAAGGCAGGGGACAGGTACGAGGTAGCTTCAGCCATAGCCGTGGCACTAGCCAGCTGAGACATACCCAGTGAGTCTGTTTTGCATGACTAAGACAAATGCCGTGCCGATGAGGTCACTGCTTTCCGTTTATTTCCCCTGATCCCCTGCTCCCCTGTTCCCATTTCTATTCCCCACGACGCAAGCAGGCAACCGCAGACATGCTCGCTGCAGTTAGATGCCTAACCATCTACGCCACAAGACAGATGAGACATGATCGTGAAATCGGAATGCTACAATGGCCCATTTCGTACAGTCACGATTTCATCTTACAGCTAGCGTAGCTGTATTACTTGTTGTCTGTGTTTGCTGGTTTCGTCTGAATCAATGGCCTGGTCATGGGCAAGTGGGCAAGTGGGTCCTGGATTGAGCTGAATTAAGAAAGGTACGGAGTACAGCGAAATTATTTTTTTTTTTTGGTCTTTATTGCTCCTAGCTACTCCTAGCTGCCCCCCTTCTCCGCTACGCTCTTTTTGGGCTTCGGGCTAGCGACCATCTGCTAGGTACCCAAGAGGCTAAGGTACGTAGTGGACAAGTACTTTCGGGTAGGTAAATGGATAGTAAATACCTTCTGTTTCCCCCACCGAAACCGCTCCTAATTACCTACCTATGTTACTATGTACACTTGTAGGTACACTACATATCTCTAGTGACCAAGACCCTGAAGACCAATCCAAGCCTACATAACCTGAGCCAGGTGCTCTGCTACTGCTATTGTTGCTGGTGCTGCTTTCGTAGCTCTGTTCCCTACACCCAAAATACTGAACTTGAACCACCGCGGCGTCCGTCCCCCCAAAAAAGGGACCCCTCCCCACTATCCTACCCACTCTCGACCAACCGCTGGCCGATCAATTTGAGCATCCATCCATCCCATCCTTTCTTCAAACATCCCCATCTCCGTCTCCGTCCGCCTACTTCTCTCTCCCCCCAGTCCGTCATCACCAACAACGGTGTGACACTCTGTATATCGGTGCTGTTGTGGCCAATCAGCCTGTTCAGCCATCCTATACATACAGCGGCCACCGCTCCGTCTCTTCTTCTAGACCTACATACCACTACCACCACTTCTACTTCTGTACACGCTCTCTCTCTCTCTCCCTCCATATTTGATATTCTTCTTGTATGCCATCAAGCAAACAGTCTACTTTTTTTTCTGCCATTTTGATTGCTCTTCCCACACAAACGCACAGCAAGCATAGCCGACTATCTCTATCTTCCCTCCTGCCAGGTACCCCTACATTGTTTGCTCGATTAGTATTGTTCGTCAACACAAGGTAATACGCATTGGCTGGGAATGGTGCACCCTTCACTCATGACACCATCGAGCTCGGGTTGAGTTGTCAGCTTCAGGTCCTGGCTCACGGTCTACGGTTACGGTTACGACTACGGTTACGGCTACGGCTACGGTCTACGGTCTCGATTTACAGTTGCAGTCGCGGTCGGTCCCGGCCACAATCGAGTGCCCAACTTCATCTTGTCGCGCGCCAGATCTCGAATCGGACTCGACAACCTACCGCTCCGCCCGCTCTACTTTTTGATTTCTTGATTCGGCTACCCTCTTTTGGCCTCCGCTATCCTTAATCCCCTAGCCTCGCGAAGCTCAAGTTTCGCAGCAAACTAGCAGCGTTAGCTCCTCGACCGCCTTGTCGTTCCGGACGCTGACGACGAGGTATACGGACACACAGCAGTTATGGCGCCGACCTCTAAGGCTCAGCCGAAGCCTGCAAGATCCGCTTCTGGCCAT
Organism: Xylaria sp. Z50; assembly: GCA_037356035.1. Taxonomy (NCBI): domain Eukaryota; kingdom Fungi; phylum Ascomycota; class Sordariomycetes; order Xylariales; family Xylariaceae; genus Xylaria; species Xylaria sp. Z50. The sequence continues at coordinate 18,659 of JBAWJU010000100.1, forward strand.
ACAAAGAAGCAGAATTCCGTCCCTGCGCCCGCGCCCGCTACCATCCCCCCGGCCAGCCGACAATATGTAGTCCCTGCTATTCCTCTCGCCTTCATGAACAAGCAATCCAACGACACCAGAAACGCCGTTGCAAAATCGGGTCCCAAGCATGCGCCGACCACTGCCCCTTCTAACGGGTTTCCCGCTCCTTCTCTCGAGGCTGCACTCATCTCTCGCGACCCACTCCACTTGGCCAAGAACCCCGAGAACGAAGTCAAGAGTCACAATGTGGAGAAGCCCGCACCCGCGTCCGCTGCCGTTTCTCCCTCTAGACCTGAGGAGCGATCCGACCGAGGCCCTGAGCAACAACCCCAATTATCTCCTTCGCAGGTCAACGGGGTCGATCATGCCAATTCGGCGCCTGCCCCCGATCCTAGCCGTGGAGTCGAAGCGGTTCGAGGTGAGTCCCATCTAGACTTGACCCCGTCCCAGAGCTTAAACGAGGTTTTCTCTTATTCACACTTGATAGGTGTAAATGGCGATCCGCCGTATACGTCTCAACCCCAATCGGCGACCTCAACCACTAGACCAGAGTTTGCACCCTCGTTTGCCGCTTTATCCCACCCCCTACAGCACCAACAGCATATAGCCGACCAACATCATCATCCCGCCATCTTCCATACCTCACATCCGCATCACATGCATCCTCACCAACACAGGCAGCAGCTTAGTAATGGTGGTATTATGTTTGGTGGCTTCGACTCTCACACACCATCTCCTGTACCTCTTCCGGGTGGCTTCGTGCCACCTCCGCACCCCCCTATGAATGGCGAGAGTCGGGGTCATCCACGCCCCAACGGCCATCATCATACCCATTCGAATAGTAATGGCTTCCCTGCACCTATTAATACTCACTTCCGAGACATGATCCCTATGTCGACAATCGACGCGTATGGAACAGCTCCAGCTCATACCCCACCTATTCACATCGAAACGTATGCCCCTGGTGCCGGGCGCTACGGCCCACCAACACCTCACAGCTTTCATGGTTCTCATACCTCTGGTGAGCCTAACGGGATGGAGAATACAACTATTCCTTACCCTCCAAATGGTTCATATGCCCCTCATACACGCCACGAGCATCCTAGTGCTCACCCGCACCCACCCGGCCCGTTCCCTCTGTTCATGCCTCCGCAACCGATCTCGCGACGATTTAACACAGCCGAGGACGAGGTGATGGAAGGTGTTCGTTACATCAGAAGCCTGTTCGATAATGGGGAACTTGCCGATTGTGTTCTGGAGCTCATATCTGCGAAGGGCCGTCACCATCCCGTCAAGATCAGCGGACACAAGCTCATACTAGCTCGTAGTCCTGCCCTGAAACAGCACATCCTAACCGCACGTGCTAGGGATCGGGGCTCTCACACCATCACCATGGAAATTGATGATGCATATTTGCGCTCGGACGCCTGGTGGACGGCCGTTCAGCGTTTGTATCAGCATCCACTTGTCCCTCCTATGTTAGGTAATGTAGGCAATGGGGTGGATTTCGCTGGTAGTAAAGCTGATCGCTTCGGTTTCTGTCTGGGCTATGCTGCTGCCGGACATATTCTTGCCATGCAGGATGTATTAATCCGAGGCTTGGAAATTGCTGCCAGTACCCTCACATGGGAGACCGTGGAAGCGGGCTTGGGTTTTGTGCTAGAGAACACCATTCAACGTCACATTGACCACAATATTGAGCCAGAAGAAGCCTTGCCTTCTACGTACTTGGAATTCGGATACGGGCCCGAGACCAAAATTCTTCTGTCCGCTATTTTGAATTTCCTAATCAACGAGTTTCCTCCCAACTTTGAACTCGACCCCTCGGTTTTAGAGAACCCAAGGATTGCGAGAATTCCAATGAGCGCCGCCACCAGTACTACTACCACTCCGATACGTGCACGCGCCATTGACAAGGTGGCACCCGCCATTGCTAGAGGCACAATGACACGTCAAAATGCGAAGCAGGCTCGTCTATCTAGCATTAAGTTCGGCGATCTCCCTGCCGCATATCCGGATGATGGGTCCTTGATGAGTCGCGAGCCTGCACAGTGTTCATCTACCTTGTCGCTCATTTTGCTCAATTTACCCTATGATGAGTTGTGTCAAGTTTTGACATCTGGTAGCAATGGTGTTTCGGGCTGGAACTCAGCTCAAGATCGGTATCACGCGGTAGTTGATGTCGTGGTTGAGCGAGAAGCAAGGCGTCTTCGTGCTGTTGAAACTGTTCGCTCCGAGGCTGTCCCCAATGCCCGCGACATCCAGTCCCGTCTGTCTGCACCACATCGGTACACTATTGCCGAACCGTGGGATGTTCTGAACTGGAAAGAGGATGTTACTCGCGACGAAACACCGCGCATCGTACGAAGATGGGTCCCTCAGTTCGATGTCGCACCACAGCCGACCCCGCAGCGGGCCCCGCCTCCATACGACATCCCGGATTCAATGGTCTAGTGGCCGGTCCCGGGGAGGATCCGACGGGACTCGTGACGAAAGGAGGAAGCGTTTGCTTGGGACGCTTTAAGCAAATATTTTCTACAATGCATTGCATGACGGCTCTTGGGCATTGATATTTGGTTTGGTTTTCAGTCGGCATCGCGTTCGGTGTTTGTTGGTGTATTCCTGCTTCTACGTGAACATACTTGACTAGGGTGGACGAACAACGGCGAACTTCGATGTATTGGCAACGCCCGTTCTAATAACACTCTAAAAAATCATTTGGCATTTGGGGGTGTGGGGGGAGGGGGGCGGGGGGAGGAAAAGTTATTACAGCACGCCATGGCTGGCATGAATCCGTAGGGACAAAAGGGATACAGGAAAATCACCAAAGAGATAGTTAGACCGCGGAAGACAGGGTTGTGGTCGGCGTGAATGTTGAGCGACTTTCGACTTAATACCCCTTTATTCAGCATGCTGACTGTCGAGGGTTCTCATTAGAGCCTCGGTTAGCTTGGGTTCACGATCGAAGTTATGAATTCGGAAATCGAGAGCAATCTCCCCTGGTAGCAGTGCAATGGGTAGCAAAAGCCTTGTTCATGTGATGGGTTAGTTTTAGAGTTGGTGGTAGCGCCGAGCGGTACCTGCTGGATCCTCGAGGACCCGGAGTGCTTGGAGAAGCATAGGTTCGGGGATGCTGAGACAACCTGTTGAAGGTTAATAGCCTAGCAGTTGAGAACTCGATGGGAACTATAGATTCCGAATCCTATTAAAAGTGATTTATTGTCTAATATGCCTTGAATTGTTGGTTAAAATCTCGTCCTGCCCCCCTTTGTCTCGTGCACAATATATGGATTTAGGCCATGTAAAGAATGATACGGGATTGGGGGACAGGAGAGGTAGTTTTCATACCCCTTTTCCCATATATTGACATGACTTATGGAGCTGTCCCTGCAGCTTCATAGTGAAAAACAAAGATTGAAGCTTTACCTATATAATAAAAAGAAGAGTCAACGGTGTTGTAGGTAAGAACACAATCTCGAGTCAAGATGCCGCATCGCATTCTAGCGACTGAGGACCAATCTTAATACTATACCTACCCGGTTTCACGGAGCAGTCTACTTACCCATATAACCTAGCAACTCAGGAGAAATCCATGTTCGAGCAAGAAGGATGAGTCTCGTGATTATATCAACGCCTAGGACCTATATTATCAAGCCTGCATGGCCAAAAGCGTAGGGCTGTTGGGGATCGACCCACCAGTACATAGTAAGTCTAGGTAATGCACCCCACCAATTTTCTTACTAGGGAGGTCAAGACTCACATGCTAATCCAGCCGAGGCATAAAATACATAAAATACCACCCATATTACACTACAATGCAAGTGCCCAAGGCTACTAAGGTTAGTACTATGTAGAAGTTAGTTCATTTGTAGACGATCAGTTGATTAATCAATCAATCAACAGCAAGACATGTTCATTGCTTGACGCGCTCCGCTCAATCTTGCAGCTCTCATGCCCACCCATTGATCCTAGTGCATGTGCACACTAGGTACCTACCAAGGTATGTACCTTTAAGCAGGAGGTAGGTACCTTGAGTATGTGGGTAATAGAGAGGAACAGCGATGTAGGTATTGAATTGAAACTCGACCAGCGAGAGCCTAGCCAGAAAATATGAATAGAAATGAAGGTGTGTGTTGGAGAAGTAGAGAATAGGTATGGCCTATGGCCCCCCAGTCATGCTTTTATACCCTTGCAAACGCCGCGCCCCACAGGTAGGTAAGTACCTCGAGTAGGTAAGTACCTACTATAAACAGTCCTAGGTACAAGGTTGTACCGCCAAACATTGCCAAACCTTCAAACCCCCAAATCCCTTCTTCCTTCCATCTATCAATCAGTCTTCACTCGCTCTGTATATCACATCATCACATTACCTCGGTCTCATTACACCACACCATACTCCAAAGCCATTATCTTGCAATAATTCTAATCTGCCTCGCGCTTATGAATTGCTTCATGTGCGCTTCTTATAAATCGCCCTTTAACTTCATTCCCCCGCGCATCCGCGAACTCAACCTCGCTACCACCAGCGAGTCGCCCAGAATCACCGAACCAGCAGCCTCATACCAGCGCCTTCTTCTCATTAAACATGTTCTCATTCCACTGCCACCACGGCTGAATATCCATTCTCGATCCAGTTCCAATACATAATCCGCACCAGCACGGGCGCAATCAGTTGATGGCCCATTCGGCCAACTCGACTAATCATCCATTTGACTCGAGCATGCAATCAACCGCAACATAATTGTATAACATCCACATCACATCAAATAGCGCGTCTATCATCGACATGGCGGATGGATCGAGCCCTCCCAGATTATCCTCTATTCCGCCTCTAGCGATTCCCGCCCCCGACGCGATGCCGCGGCCACCAGCACCGTCGGCCCCAAAACCCAAATCTGTCGTCGACCCTGTTCTTCGTAACGCCTTGAGATACACTATCTCAGCACGGGAGTACGAGACTCTTCACAAATATGTCATATCGCGATCGCGGATCCTGAGGAAGCGCGCGCCCACCGTAAATACCATCGAGAAGTATATAAATGGTGAAACCAGCCGAAGGGGCTCCCTGGGCCGAGACGTCCCCAAAGGAAAGGGGAAAGGAAAAGAGAAGGCGACACCACCAACCCTCGGGCCTGGAGGTGGGGGGGATAGCTACAATGCTCGCGCCATCCGACACACCCTGCGCGTCTTCGTAGCCACGGGTATAGGAGCCAAGGCCTATGAGATGCTCATCGCACGTATCAAGGGCCGAAAGGAGTGAGTATCAATACTACGATGCGAATACGCACAGCCAGCTAATAATTGTCTATTCTTCATCACAGATCCAGCTCCCCACAAAAGAAACAACCCTTTTACAAGTCCTCGCCTCTCCGACTATCGCTCTCCTTGTCCACCATCTTATTGCTCTATCGACTGCTCTTCCGATTCTTCACCCGTTTGAGGGCTCAGTTGCTCGATCCCACGGCTGCCCCATTCCGTGAACGCAACCCTCGGACCTCAAACACACTCACATCGCCCTATGCGCCGGCGGTAGGAGCCGGTCTCGCCGGCCTCGCCTTAGGTATCTACCCCGCACAACAACTGCGTTTGACCATCATGATCTCTGTCATGTTTCGCGCCCTAGAATTTGGCTGGAATCTGCTTGAAGACGAGGGTTCAATATGGGGCTTCCGGTCCAGGGCCGGAGGAAATGGCGTCGTGAAGAGAGAGCGTCCATGGTGGTTTGGAAGTTGGATGCTTCAGCCCCTGGCTATGGGACAGCTACTGCACGCAGTCGCGTTTGACCGCGAGAACTCTCCCGTCGGGTTCCTTGATCTCATCTTCAAGCACACAACTACATACCTCCATAAGGCGCCAGAGAACTTACCTTCGGGCGTAAGGTGGCCTGGTTCATGGGATATTGTTGATAGCCTCGCTCAGATGGCGAAACTCAATTGGCCGTATGTTTGTTTCTTTTCTCTCTTTGGTATGAAGTGCCGTTAACGAAAGTCTGTAGGCCGTTCATCTCACCAACCCTTTTCCCTGACGAGCCCACTTTGCCGGCGACACTAACGACCCTCGCACCGCTCACCTCCCAAGCCTATCCCATCATCGCATCGCTAAGCTGTGCTGGTCTACACCCCAGAGACCCTTCGTGCTTACGGACGTATCTCACCTTCTGGGTTCGCTCATTCCCACGCCTAGGGCGCTTCTTTTTAATATTTTATTCAATGCTCATGTTACCTCGTTATAAGTTGTTATACAACGCCCCCCTACACTTGCTAAACCGTCTATTATCACGAGCGTTTCGCCTTACGACATTTGCCACGGGCACGATTTCTACCGCATGGGCGAGTATCTGCTTCTTCCAGACATGGCTGCCCCGAACCTTTCTCCCCACTCAACGGTTCTTCCTAGGGGGTTTCCTGGCTGGTTTGTGGGCGTTTATCGAGCGGCGTGAAGGCCGCAGTATCTTCCTCTATACCGCACGTACCAGCGTCGACTCGTTATGGAAAGTGGGCGTTAAGCGACGGTGGTGGCGGGCTATGCGTGGTGGCGACGTCTGGTTATTCGCGCTTGCATTGGCCATTACAGGAGCCGTATATGAGAGAGATGCGAGAGCAATTCGCGAGGCAAACGTCCGGAAAGGTATTAGTTGGATGAGGGGCACGGGATTTAGAGACTGGGGGCTCGAGGATGAGGATGAACTTGAACAGGCGAGCAATATAAAGGAGGAATGATTGGAGGGAAACCCTTTTTTAGCGCATACAAGCCATGCGCCTACTTATTGAACATAGAGCAATGGTATAATCAATATCCTGGTGAGAGTGATTAGGCGAACATGAAAGAGTATAAGCTTAGGCGTATGAATGTGTCACGATGTTTGAAATATCTCATATTGCGAGGATTATTGAATTTCCGTCACAAGGCTGAATTTATTTAGCCTCCTTCCCAGCTCGGATACACGGTCGGGCTATATGCTACCTAGTAGTAGATTGATTTACTTACAGCTTAATATAATATGAGACAAACCGGTAGTGCAGTGCGACGTGCCCGCCTACTTCGAACTTATATAATTTAGCGAGTTGACATAGATCAGGCATGTCTTGAATAATCTCCTCTTTCATTGGGGTTGATTCGAAGCAAAAGCAGCGTAGCAGTTACTGTGCAGGTAGCATCATGCGTATCGAATACTTGTTTCATCGGCCCCTAGAATAGCGCCTGCCCTCGTCGATCCGGGATGAGGCCGGGACTACTGCGCTGAATACGCATCGCAGCCGTGACCAGGACGCAGGGACAAGACGGAGGTCACAAAGCACTCATAACCCCAGGGTACTACCGTATTATTCAAGGATTTAAGAACCTAGAGATTTATAATCATGTTTGATTCATCCCCCTCGCAAATAGGAGGTCGTGGGTAAAACGAGAGGCGATCGTTCATTATAGGCTCATGGTTTCGATTTCATGGCAATAAGCACAAGATGAATGCTCTCTATTGTTTTTAGGGCTCGATTACGTCTCGGAGCAAGCTTTCTCCACTCATAACAACCAGTCAAGTCCTCGCGACGCCGTCTTCGAGGACGTTCAGGAGCCGCCGAGCCATGTCCGCGACAGACGTCACGACCTCGGAACTCAGCTGCAATGAACGTAATGTCGACTAACCCGGCTACGGGGACCATCGTTAACGGGGCCAGTGCGTATGCCGATGGCGTGGTGTGACATTTCTATGCAGGTAATCTAGACTGAGTGTTTTGATTAGCTTTCCTAATGCTTACCCATATGCGACGTGTCGTGCGTCTCCCGTAGCCAACCAAGCAAGCGGTACACACGAGTTCACGATAGGATACAGTATGTTGTCTCATGTCTTGAGATTCATTCCCGAGAACGTAGTGATACTGGGTAGGACAGGGGGCTAGAGCTACGACGTATATCCCGGTATTCAATCTGTGGCGCCGATGAATCTGGCCGGGGCCAAGACCATGATCATTGAGGACGTGGAAATCACGCCTGCGTTACCTTTAAAGTGATGAATGGGGAGATATGGAGGAGTAATACTTCAGCGAAGAGTTTCGCTACTCGGGTTCTACATTGTGTATAGTATACAGGAGGGAGTAGGAGATGCTGAGGATGCCATTCTAGAGAGGACCATCCGGTATAGCTAGCCTATCCACTGAAGTGTGTAGGTATATGAAAACACACACTAGGGCCGTATCATTGAGGACAGTGTCGGTTCTATTGAGGTATGATGAATATAGATTATAAGTATAAGACAAAAGTATAAGAGCCGAGAATCTCTTGATCAAGGATATTAGTAGTTAACCATGATCAATCTCATACACAAGACGAGAGGTTTCATATCTTGCGTGTGGAGGCTATACCTACCTCGTATACACTACTTATTTTTATTGTTATTCAACCCTGTTGTTGCTCTAAGTTCGTTTCCTTAACTTTCATACTTCTTCTTGCTGACGAATACCGCGTCGCCTGATTTTTGGAGCCCCTATTCATTTTAAAGATAATTAATCGAGTCGGATTTCGACTACAACAACAAATATCTTGGGGTTAGTTTCAGAATTTATTTTCATATTCTCATTCTCAACGGTCATCTAGGTTGCCTTTGCCATTTGTAAGAAATAATTATTGTAATGCTGTGGGGCGGGATGAAGTCAGCAATATTATTCATTCGACATATTGTGGCGTCGAGAGAACATGGTTGAAGATACGGTTGATAGCCCAGCCAGGCCCTTGATCTCATGTCGACATCTGAGCCACATTGAATGGAAATTTGCGTTCGGGTTTATGGTTAAGTTTCACAGGCACATGACAACCGGGACTGATTAGGGATTTCCTCCGGTCAGAATAGAAGAGCTAGGCCATTCCAAATGAGTGGGTGTCCATTCACCAGAGAGATACAACCCCATTCTTATACCTTGTTCACTCATCCGCTTCAGGTCTGGTGGTTGGCTTGCATTTTATTCATATATCCCCATAACGTCGAGCTTAAATGAAGATCATCTCTGCTTCAACGAGTGCAGTTACTCATTTCTTAAACGTTTAGGGTGGTAACGACGTCCCCGAACTTCTTCCATTAATCACGGCCATGAATCCTTAATTACGCTTATCTCACATTCCAGCCTTTAGTTCTCACCATTGGGTGACAAGCTAGCAAGATGGGGTAGCGATGATATAATACACATATAGAGCGTGCCGGTAGGTACTCTGACCGCAAGCTAGAGGAACGCTTGGACTGCTCTTAGGGGGGTAGAGCCCTAATGATGGTAGGATATTGGCGAAATGCTGCGTAGAGCATCTAGCATCTAGCATTGGGCCTGACGTGGTGATTCCGCGCTTCTTACGGCAAGTCAAATAGTTCAGAGATAGTTAGCAGCCGAGTCACATATGCTAAGAGACCTACGTATTATTAGAGAGGGGCGGGGGACATGAATACTCATTGTATAAATATGCAGGATGACCAGATTCACGTTCTACAAACGCCAACGGAGGGGCACCAGCTGGATATATATAACGTTATAGCAGATTGGATCAAACACGTTCTGAGTGCTCACAAGAGCGGCTTAAACTTCTTGGGATGGAGAGATAGGGATATGATATACGATGGAGGGCGACAAAAATAATCAAGCCATGGGACACAACTTAAGGCGTGCTCATACACATATTAACAGACAGACTGGCTTACTCTGCCTAGCGACGCTATGTTACGCTTGCGGATCTTTTGGAGATTTTCGTAGGATATCCTCACCGCGACAAAAGATTTCAAAAGGCCGAGGCGTATGCGTTGATGGTGAAGCTAGAGGTGATGGGGAACGCCCTGCGTCAGGGAGAACGGACTGCAAATTCTACCAACAGGAGTATGATTATATCATCTCAAGGAATGCATGATACACTCAACACGGAGCCTCTATGGATGCCCTGGAAGTGCGGGAGTTTTAGAGACTAATAGAAATGAATAGAACTATGGTAGGAAGACGTCTGACTTGGATGCCTAAGGTTGAGGGGTTTCCGAGGCACCTTATCCTTGAACATCGTATGACTTGTATGAGCATCATTTCGCCCAACTGAATTCCCCTTAGTTCCTATATGTTCTGAAACTTCAGAATATCTTCTAGTTATCGTTGTTGGTTAGGTAAATTACATACTAAGGATTCACTACCTACGTTACTTAGAGAGAACCATTTCACACCATAAACCACTCACATATACATATACACTATATGTGTGTATATATATTCAACTTGATAGAGTAAATAGAACTCGCGCTACTATGATCAGCCTGCTATCGGTTGATTGGAATAAATTCCTATCCTCGTATTTCAATCCACTTATGACAAAGGACCGAAAGTTGCATCTTATCTCACCTCACGTAACGCCTCGGACATCCGTGTATATACCTATCAAAAGGGGGAGGACATACGGAACCCAGAACAAAAACGAAGTGAAGCTCCTATTCGATATTTCTGGTGTACTTTTGGTCGCACACGAGTCTCAAACCCATAACGGGTATAGTACAGGTATAAGGTAACAGGTCCTAACCGCACTCACGCATGATAAGACTCGACCACTGCAAGATACTGAGTGGCTACAGTACTGTACTCTTATAGTCAGCTGATACTTGATATATAAAGCACGTGGGGGCTTTCTCTACAGGACCAATATGCTGGGGTTGGCGCTTACGCAAGTGAAATGAGATAAAAACGAAGCGGATAATGACTGAGACAAACCATGTGAAATTTCCATCCCCAAGAGGGAATTTTGGATGGCATATATGGCTATTGTGACTGGACATGTCACTTCAGCAATCAACAATTTATAGAATCAATATATCTGTCTCGTATTTCGGAATTAGCGATACAATCATCCCTCACTCCCGCAGGAAATGCAGTCGCACGATTGCCTTGCGGTGTAAATTGTTATAACATCCAAGGGAGTGCACGAGTGATGTGCTGTTGTTTATCCCAGTGTTTGGTAAGCAACTTAATTCTGGGAAATCGAATTTCGAGTCAAAGAAAAAGACTTAACTGTAGGGGGCCTAGTGTTGCCCCCCTATCACATCTGCGTAGTCCGTACTATGTAAGGTCGATAGGGTCGTTGTTGTAAATGCTAAAGAGGAGATATCAATCGCTACGATAAAAGCCCAGCGGGCGTTATACATACTCCTTCGGTAGATGCACGGGGCAGACACAGGTGGCGTTGGCACGAATGACGAAATTAGTTGGGTCCGGGAGCAGCTTTTGGAAACAAAGCGTTGTATGTATGGGTTGTATGAGTCGTTGCGCCGAGCACGGACACCGCACGGGGTCGGTAGATGATTGTTCTCATACGTGTCGGCGACTTTCTATGTATAAGATCTAGATGACGGGGTGCCGGACAATTACCAGAACCCGATCAGGGCCCGATTAAAGGGCCCGATTAAAGGGCCCTCGTGGCAAAGGAGATGAGAATACAGTGCTACGCTACCACTAGTGGAACAGGCAGATGGAATACCGGTATACCAGGAGTTAGGGAGTGTAGGTGGGTAGGGTGAAATAGACCCCGGGAGATACCTAGTCAGGAAAAGGGGGCTCTTTTACTTTAGTGCACTGTCTTATTATTCTGTCTCCTTTGAGACAATTTTTTTTTAAGCACACTAAGTGTCGGAGGACCCTAGATCCGGACACAAAATCGGAAACATTGTACACGCCACAATCGTCATCTCCATCTCCAATAGGTAAGAAAAGACTTGGTAATGCATTTGATAGAGAATATCTACATAGTACCTTACGACTAGCTCAACAACCCAAGTAAATGTTTATACAGGTACACTAGGTAAGTACGTTATGCTGAACATGACAATTACATTACATTACACTACGCTACCAATTTCAAGTTTTTCCCATCAGCACTCGCTTATGAAATACTTGGACTGTACCTTGGCTCTTACCTTAGCCCTCACGATCCTGTACTACCAAACTGGTGTGTACTATAAGTAAATAGCAACGTGATTCGACGCCATGTGGGATGATAGGATTTCCGATGCAAGTCCCCCACCCACATGTGTCAGATCAGCTCTTCAACACTACTACAAGATGGAACTAGTATGGTCATGACTAGTCCCTACATAGTACCTGACCGATTCACAATGATTCACAAATTATGCAAACTACCTCGGAAACCAGCAATTCCACCGGGCGTTATCCATCGGAGATAAGTGTACTATGCGGCGTAGGTAGTATAGTAAACATAACCACCGTTCAAGTTTACAAGTCACAGAACTCAACGGAACACCAAAGGCAAAGCACAAAACGCAAAAAAAAAAAAAAAAAAAAAAAAAAAAAAATAGGCAAAATAAATAAACCAAAACTGAAAGACCACGACACGTTATATGACTTGCAGCGGCAGCGGCTGGTTCCTGCAAGTGTAGTTCCGACAGCATGGGACGCTTGGAACTATCAAAGTAGACTGCGAACGGCAAGGGAACATTGATTGGTTGCCATTGAATGCCTAGGCTTGCATCATACTGCAGTGGGTGTGTGTGCAGTGTACGGTACCTGGGTAGCGACTTGGAGCAATCAGCTCGGGCCATGAGTTTAGGAATCTTGTACAGTACTAGGCATCTACTACTTACTACCTATGCAACCACATTGATCTAAGTATAGTGATTGCAATACGAAAACAGACTGGTGGTAGAGGGGATAAATAAAGAATGGAAAAGGAATTAAAAAAAAAAGGGAGAGAAGGGGAAAGGGACCAAGGAAAAGTTATTGGTAGCTAGTGTAGCCCCAGAGAGTGGGATGGCGGGGTGCCGGGTTTTACAAAGAGTCCGACGGGATGTTGATAATTTTCGCAGGTCCCTTCTCGATCGCTCCCCAAAGACCGGACCGACACTCTCGGGGGCTGGCCGGGCTTTTTAACAGCACTGTCACTTCTATGTAGCGTGGCATCATCTACTAGCCTGATACAGTATGTATATACTATAGTATGTATATCCATTTGTTACCCGACACCCCGGGATTCCCTTTGCAGCGCCCTTGAAGATCGCTTTCTTTTCCGCTACCACGCCGACTTCTTTAATGCAAATCTCAGCCTAGTTGGCGTTTCCGGGTATTTCTAGCAACGCTATCCCGGCTTGTCCACACTGGTTCGAGCACACTAACCTAGTCTGGTCCATCTTCGTCTCCATCCACAACCCCGCCAAGAGCACGATACTCCTAGTCATGGTAGTGTAAGCTGTCGTGGCGTAATCGCTGCAGGAAGAGACCCCGGCCAGGGAATAAACGAGAACGAAGCGCCATACTATATAATTAATCCAGCAGGGCCCCCAGGTCGCATTTCATTTTTCTTTGAGACGAGAAACACGACACAGAGGTTGGCTTGACGTTCTGTGCCTTGTCATCTCAATTCCTATACCCTCGCTTCCTCTTACCTGTAAGTCTTACCTCTTGCATCCTCGAGCCTGTGATACTATCCTACTCTTCTCCGACTAACGCTATTCTCCATTCTAGTAATACCTTCTAATTATCCTTTCTTCCCTCTTTCGTCTTCTTTTGTATCCCTTTCAAGGTGCCGCCCGTCCCCAAACCCATCCATCATCGGGCCGTGCATCGCAAACCTTACAGAACATTACACAAGTAGCGTTAGGTTATTTCATACCTTCTAAAGAAGAAGTCGGTCGTCACTTAGGTCGAGACCCAGCAAGTCGTCAACATGTCGTGGACAGGCGGCGGGTTTTCGAATTATGACCGCACCGCGCAAGCTACGGCCTCGCCGGGCATCACCTCGCCCGTGCACGAGGACCTAGGAGAAGAAGGCGGCCATGGCAGCCCGGGTAATCAGGTATCGAGGACGCGAACAACATCGGTTACAGAAACCGGCCATGAGAGTGTGGGGAAGAAGGAGCTGTCGGGGTCGAGCGATGAATCCACCGATGAGGACGCCGTCGAGATCGAGCGTCGCGAATCCCTCGTCCATGAATTGGCACGCAAGTACACGACGCAGTCTCAGGCTCATTGGACACCCGGCACCAACCCTTACTTGGATGCCGATGAGAACTCGCCGGTGAACCCGAATTCACCCAACTTTAGGGCTCGAGCCTGGGCCAAGGCCATGGTTGAGATGACGGCGAGCGAGGGAAAGGAGTTTCGAACTGCTGGTGTCTGTTTTCAAAACATGAACGTCTATGGTTTCGGCTCGGCGACCGACTATCAGAAGGATGTCGGTAATGTCTGGCTCGAGGCCATCGCCATCGGTCGTAGGGCCCTGGGCAACAAGGGGACGAGAATCGACATCCTGCGAGACTTCGACGGTATTGTTCGCAAAGGGGAGATGTTGGTTGTCCTGGGTCCTCCCGGGTCTGGGTGCACCACATTTCTCAAGGCTATTGCCGGCGAGACCGCTGGTATTAATATCGACAACAAGTCGTACTTTAACTACCAAGGTATTCCCGCCAAGGAGATGCATACACACCATCGAGGTGAGGCTCTCTACACGGCCGAGATAGACGTCCATTTCCCCATGTTGACGGTTGGCGAGACTCTCACCTTCGCTGCCCAAGCCCGCGCTCCCCGTCATCTCCCAGCAGGCGTTGATAGAATGACCTATGCCAACCATTTGCGAGATGTCACCATGGCTATGTTCGGCATTTCACACACGGTTAATACACGTGTGGGCAACGAATATGTTCGTGGTGTCTCCGGAGGTGAGCGCAAGCGTGTAACCATCTCGGAGGCCACTCTTAGCCGTGCGCCCCTACAGTGTTGGGATAACAGTACACGAGGTCTAGACAGTGCCAACGCCGTAGAGTTTTGTAAAACGCTGCGAACTCAGACCGAGCTATTTGGAAATACCGCTTGTGTGTCCATCTACCAGTCTCCCCAATCAGGATACGATTGCTTTGACAAGGTTACTGTCTTGTACGAAGGTCGACAGATTTACTTTGGCCGCACTGAAGACGCTAAGCAATATTTTGTCAATCTGGGTTTTGAGTGTCCTGCGCGTCAGACAACTCCCGATTTCTTGACTTCAATGACAAGCCCAATCGAGCGTATTGTTCGAGACGGCTTCAAGGGCAAGGTACCACGTACGCCTGACGAGTTCGCCGCGGCCTGGAAAAACAGCCCCGAGTATACAGCTCTTCAAGCCGAAATCGAAGAGTATAAGAAAGAGCATCCGATCAATGGACCCGATGCTGAGGTCTTCCGTGCTTCCAGGCGAGAACAACAGGCTAGGGCTCAACGGCCGAAGTCCCCGTACACCCTATCTTTTATGCAACAGATTCGGCTGTGTCTTTGGCGAGGTTGGCTCCGGCTCAAGGGTGACCCCAGCATCACTATCGGCGCTCTCATCGGTAATTTCATCATGTCTCTCATCGTAGGCAGTGTGTTCTACAATCTGCAGCCCACCACCGGGAGCTTCTATCAAAGAGGCGCCCTCATCTTCTTCGCCTGTCTCTTGAACGCATTTGCTAGTGCACTGGAAGTAAGTTCATGATCCATTCCCCCCTTCGCTTCTTGGCTTGAAGTTTCTAATTCACTTACCCTTGCAGATTCTTACTCTTTACGCTCAACGCCCTATTGTCGAGAAGCACTCCCGCTACGCCTTGTATCACCCGGCCGCCGAAGCCGTCTCGTCTATGCTCTGCGATTTGCCCTACAAGGTTGCTAATACCATCGTCTTCAACACGTCGTTGTACTTCTTAACGAACCTACGTCGTGAACCAGGCGCATTCTTCTTCTTCCTTCTCTTCTCGTTCTTAACCGTCTTAGCTATGAGTATGATTTTCCGCACTATTGCCTCTTCGTCAAGAACTCTCTCACAGGCTCTGGTGCCGGCTGCCATTCTCATCCTCGATCTCGTCGTATTCACCGGCTTCATCATCCCGGCCGACTATATGTTGAGCTGGTGCCGCTGGTTAAATTATGTCGATCCTCTTGCCTATGCGTTCGAATCGATGATGGTCAACGAATTTTCTGGCCGAGAGTTCCGATGTACCGAAATAATCCCTTCGCCAGCGATCAGTCCTGAATACGCCAATGTCAACCCTGCCAACCAGGTTTGCAGTGCCGTAGGTAGTGTAGCTGGCTCACAGGTAGTGAATGGCGATCGATACCTTGCCTCAGCCTTCCAGTACTATGCATCTCATAAATGGCGAAACCTAGGTATTGTTATTGCCTTTATGCTGTTTTCATTATTCACGTACATGGTTGCTGCCGAGCTTGTCTCCGAGAAGAAGTCGAAGGGAGAGGTTCTTGTGTTCCGACGCGGCCACAAGCCCGCTCAATTCAAAGAGCGTAAAGGTGATATTGAGGAGGGTGAGGGGCCTCGTGTTGGTCCAATTGCTACCAACGCAAGCCGCCCTTCCCCTGTCAATAAGGAAGCTGGTCTACTAGAGCAACAAAAGAGTGTCTTCCACTGGGATGATGTGTGTTACGATATTAAGATCAAGGGTGAACCAAGACGCATCCTTGATCACGTTGACGGTTGGGTTAAACCAGGTACGCTAACAGCTCTCATGGGTGTTTCTGGAGCAGGAAAGACCACTCTTCTAGACGCCCTAGCAAGTCGCATCACGATGGGTGTTATCACCGGTGACATGCTTGTCGATGGCCGACCCTGCGACGATTCCTTCCAGCGCAAGACGGGTTATGTTCAGCAACAGGATCTGCATCTCGCAACTACGACTGTTCGTGAAGCTTTGAACTTCTCTGCCATTCTTCGCCAGCCGGCCGACGTGCCGCGCGAGGAGAAGCTGGCGTATGTGGATGAGGTCATCAAGCTTTTGGACATGGAAGAGTACGCCGACGCCGTAGTAGGTGTTCTCGGTGAAGGTCTCAACGTTGAACAGCGCAAGCGCCTGACCATTGGTGTCGAACTTGCCGCTAAACCACCGCTACTCTTATTCGTTGACGAGCCTACGTCTGGTCTCGACTCCCAGACTTCTTGGGCCATTTTAGATCTTCTGGAGAAACTGACCAAGAGTGGACAAGCCGTCCTGTGCACAATCCACCAGCCCTCCGCTATGCTTTTCCAGCGATTCGACCGACTCCTCTTCTTGGCAAAGGGTGGTAAGACCGTCTATTTCGGCGATATTGGCGAGAACTCCCAGACCTTGACCAACTACTTTGAACGCCACGGTGCACCTCCTTGCCCCGCCACTGCTAACCCCGCTGAATGGATGTTGGACGCTATCGGTGCCGCTCCTGGCAGTACAACCGACCGTGACTGGTTCCAGACGTGGCGCGAGAGCCCCGAGTACCGCCAGGTGAAGGCCGAACTGCAACGAATGAAGGACAATGCTACCGATGTTCCACCTTTGCAAGACGAGCAATCTTTCCGCGAACATGCCGCCCCGTTCTGGCTACAGTTCAAGGAGGTTACACACCGTGTCTTTCAACAGTACTGGCGCAACCCGACATACATCTACTCCAAAACTGCTCTCTGTGCCTTCGTCTCCCTATTCATCGGTTTCGTCTTCTTCCGCGCCCCCAACACGATTCAGGGTCTCCAGAACCAGACATTCGCCGTCTTCCAGCTGCTCACCGTGTTCGGCCAGCTCGTCCAGCAGACGATGCCGCATTTCGTCGTTCAACGGTCGCTCTACGAAGTACGCGAGCGCCCGTCCAAGGTGTATAGTTGGCAGGTTTTTATGCTCTCGCAGATCCTCGTCGAGATTCCTTGGAATACTCTTATGGCCGTCATCATGTACTTTGGGTGGTACTACCCTTTGGGTCTATTCCGAAATACATACGACGACGGCATGACAACACAGCGTGGCGCCCTTGTCTTCCTACTCATCTGGTGTTTCCTTCTCTTCACGTGCACCTTCACCCACATGATCATCGCGGCTTTTGAGACGGCCGAAGCCGGCGGTAACGCGGCCAACCTTCTTTTCACGCTTTGCCTCATCTTCTGCGGTGTCCTCGCCCGTCCCGGCCAGTTCCCGCAGTTCTGGATTTTCTTGTATCGTGTCAGTCCCTTTACGTATCTCGTCTCATCGATGCTGTCTTTTAGTGTGGGTAATACGAGCGTCACTTGCGCTAGTAATGAGATCCTCACGTTCGACCCTCCTGCCAACCAAACGTGCATGTCGTACATGGCAACGCAGCTTCAATACGCCGGTTACCTCGTGGAGGGCACCGAAAACAGCATGGTCGATTGCCAGTACTGTCCCGTCAAGGAGACGAACTCTTATCTCGCTCAGACTAGTGTCATCTTCGGTAAGTCTTGCTACCACATCACACCCCCTTTCCTATCATTCATGACTGACAACCCATCTCCAGACGACCGCTGGCGCAACTTTGGCCTCCTCTTCGTCTATATCGCCTTCAATATCTTCGGTGCTCTCTTCCTCTACTGGCTCACCCGCGTGCCAAAGAATTGGAGCAAGACAAAGAAGGCGAAGAAGGAATAAAGGAAACAGCCAATCATCCCGACAAATACATTTTCCCCACTCTTCACTTTTCCACGTAGCTATCCGTCTTCTACTAGAAAGTGAATCAACCGTCCCCAAAATATCAATACCCTTCTTGTGCAATCATTAGACCAAATACTTCTATTCTATTACGATCAACCTACATACCTATCCATAGACATAAAGAGAAAGAGATGGAAAGAAAAACCCTTTTGGCCTATCACCCATAGACTTTTTATTTGGACGTAGTTTGTACGTACAAGGCGTCCTATCATCGAAGGCAATATTTCCTTTGACCAGTCCGTGTGACAGGGTCGTGTTATGTATGTGAGCAATGTAACGCATGTGCGTATGACAGATAGAGAGGGGAGAAGCGGGTCACATCCTATAGTTGTTCCCCTCGTAACATTATTGCACTGGACGGCGTTACCTGGACTACTTTAATGAATATTCCTTATATTAAACATAATAGGTAGATATGAGTACAAAGAAACCAATTTTCGAAACTGTTGCTGTTCCGTCCCATGGCTGCCTTCAGGAGCAATTGACCAGCTCCCTACCACCCCACTGATCCTTGCTTCACCGAATACGCATGTTTAGACAACATATTGAAACATCGGAGACGTATTTTCATTTCGTCGCCCGCCAATGTATATCTAGTTAGGGGAGCTACTTGCTCTCATTAACAAGCGAAGGGTTCCTTCAATCCATTTCGGCTCGCTACAGCTCAGACAATCGGTTCAAGTCTATGTCTTGCAGCGATCATGTCGGTCGGACGTATCGTAAATATGCTTACGGATACACCAATAGCATAACCTATCAAACTCCATAGTTCTACTTTTCTATGTTTACTTTTCCAGCCTCATGACATGTGTGTTCGGGGATGAGTGCGGCTAAGACATCTTGCCCTGTGGCTTTCATCGCGATTAGGACTACCTTAAGACAGATCTTGCATAAATATCTCTGCCGACTTGGTAAGCTAACTAAGTTATCTTGAGGCTCCACACATAACACCACATACATCACCTTTTTTTGAAGTCCAAGCAGCGAAGGGGGGGGTTGGTTTCAGGAGCGAAGGGCTTCATAATTTGGGGGTCATGTAAGCACGCTGTGAGCCATTTCAGTCTCCATTACAAGACCGTTCCTATGACATGACGAGGTAACCTTATGGCCGGAGTGTCTATCTATTCATGCTGACCACATATTGCTAACCCAACATGTCTAGACGATCCCCCCCTTCTCTTCCCCGAGAACACTCTGCAACCCCCGTATACAAGATAAGTATGGCCATTGAAAAAAGAAAGAGAGAGAGAGAGAGAGAGAGAAAAGAAAAGAAACCTAGCCCTGCTGCCAATCCGTGGCTACTAGCCTGGGACCTGTCCTCTTCTATTATATTTTGAGAGGTGTGACTTATTTACAAGTATGGTCTGTCGAGGGGGCATCCCGTAATACGCGCAATAAGCCCAATCTCGGGTTTCAATATAGGAATCAGGATCGATAGCTTAGGCTTAAGGACTGAATTATGCAACCTTCACTACAAATCAACACATTTAACAAGTCGGATTCTCTCTCCCCCTCTTCGTATAGAATACCATGGAAAAATAGCTCATACTCGAAAGGGATGCTCAAGTTCGGCCCCGAGCCTGGTGTTCGGCTTTATCAGTAGCGCACGCGGGTCTTATTCAGCCCCTTCATAAATACTGGTACCTAATGTTGAAATCCGCTAATCCGTTAGATATCTAGTTCGTGGCTCCTCGGTGTTAAGAGCAAAGCGGATCGTCTATCTTTATAGAGTATTCATCTGGTTCTATTATATAAGATGGCGATGAATCAGCAAGCGCACTGACTGTAATTCCTAGAGGCGTATATAAGTAAGAGTACCTTTTCATTTTTGATCCCAGTCCACCTGCCGGGGAAATCTATTCATCACCCTACACACCCAAACCAACTGCCGTCATAATGCATATCGCTCAGGTTCACGACTGGTCCGAGGGTCCACGATACGTAACTGTGGATGATCCCCCGGCGCCCACCGAGACCCAGATCCAGCTCCGCGTCTTAGCAGCCGGCCTCCACCAAGTTGTCCGCTCCCGCGCCTCGGGGCAGCACTACTCAGCCAACTCCCTGCCTCATAGCGTCGGTGTAGACTGCGTCGGCCGCGATGTCGCCACCGGGAAATTGTACTATTGCGTCAACATGCAAGCCAGCTTCGGGTCCTTCGCGGAGCTCATCACCGTCGCCAAGGGTACTGTCCATGCTCTCCCCGAGAGTGTTGACCCCTTGTCGTTCGCCGCCAGTGTCAACCCGGGTATGAGTAGTTGGTTGGCCCTAACCCAACGCACCTCGAATCTACCAAAGAGCTACACAGTTTTAATTGTTGGTGCCACGAGCGCGAGCGGCCGACTAGCAGTGTTCGTAGCCAAAGCGCTCGGTGCTGGCAAAATCATCGGCGTGGCGCGGAACGAAGCTGCCCTGGCCAAAATAGAGGGTCTCGACGAGTTCATCGTGCAGAAAGATCCCGTAACAGACACAGATTTCTCCCAAGTTGACTGCGACATCGTCCTCGACTACGTCTATGGAGTCCTCACGTTGCATCTGCTATCTACTATCAGCGTTCCGCGACCCTTACAATACGTCAATATCGGCAGTCTTTCGCGGGACGAGATTGCCATCCCATCAGCGCTTCTCCGGTCACGCGACATAACTATCCGAGGATCTGGGCCCGGAGCTATCGCTCCCCAGATTATACAACATGAAATCAAGAGGCTTATGCCCACCATGGCTGGATGGGGTTTGCCGGGCGCCCACGGTGTACCCCTGAAGGATATCGAGGAGGCTTGGCAAGACAAGTCACTGCAGAGCAAGGGAAGATTAGTCTTCATCCCTTAGGATTCCAGTTCCTCATGCAAAAGTGTCGACTGGGAGCGGCTGCAGTCATTTCTATCTCCACTAGCTCTTTTAGGTAGATATCATACGTTATTCTTTACAGTACTTAAGGGCCCACCTATCATTATTAAGGAAGAGAGGAATGGGGCGTAAAGATTTCGAATAAAACGAGATATGCCCAACATCAGATTTTTAACAATCAATACCACACAGTGATCACCGGGGGCGAAGACCGGATGGAACTCCACAAGAGCTAATTTCCTGGACCACCACTTGTTGGTAATCTTTTCAGCTTCATGTTACATAGTCTCGAAGCCTTCAACACTCGAATGTATGTCGGAATAGAGACACTCTTTTGATATGGTATCGTCCTAGAACGCCAGCCCCCAGGTTAGCCCCAGGGCGTATTACAGGTATCCCTTGTGTTCGTTCCTTTCTTGATTTTTGTGCTATTGTTAGTGAATTAACTTTTGAAATACTTAATCGAAACCAGCTTGATGAAATTCTGGGCCATCCTCTCCTCGCAGCGCCTATTCAGCCGGTCGAGAATATATGGTGACAATTAGCCGAAAGGGGAAAGTGGAGGGTTGGAGGCTCTCGAGAGTTTGTCTACCTGGGGTCTAAATCCTGGACCCTTGAACTGCGTGCCCTCACTCCGAGAACAGTCAAAGATATAGCTTACCAGCTTAGAAAATTGGGATTGCTAATAACGAGTAGCAGTAATGGCGTTCATTCGACTCTACAACGATTCCGACTTCGATGCTTGCGCGCACATTGTACGTTACTCTTCCCAACCTCTTGGTAATATATATACTTTCATTTATGCAACTCTGCAGAGTTCTATGTGTATGGATGGTACACAATAGTACTAATCGTCCGTTCTCCAAATCTTTTAACTCATAATAACGCAGGTAACTGAATGGGTAGAAATAAAAGATTGACAATCAAACATAGTGTATCGCGACTCTCCCGCTAACTCTCGCCTCCTCCCCTGCAGCGGCCAAGCTTTCACCCTACCTCTGGACACACCCATACACATTCCTCAGCCCGGCTACTTGCTTTGTGCTAGATGATGGCACGGGAACAGCCGTTGGATATTGTAGTGAGTCGAGCCTCAAATTCCCTCTTTCCCTTCTAAGTACCTTCAAATGTACAGGAAAGCAGGTAAATATGGAAGTAACTAGCTTGGGAGTATCAATAACCCGGCGCTGAGCCTGTTTGACTGGCCGGCCCGTGTATCTTTTGTGATTACGTACCCTACATCAAGTTGAGTATATCGAGCACGTCGAGGCCCAATATGCTAGAACGAGATAGGCTGATCTCCTATGGCTGCTCCTCTTCTTCCACAAGACTGAAAACACACTAACTCCAGTATCACAGTCGGCTGTCCAGATGTCCATGCCTTCGTAGCCGATTATCCGCGCTACGTAACCAGCATCCTATCCCGGGACGTCGAAGCGCCAGGCTTTAACACCCGCGAGCCCTGGGTCATACCCACAAACACTTTCACATCCTCTGGCGCGGATAACCTATCTAGCGATCAAGTGAACCCTCTCGCACTAGCACAAAACGCGTATCGCGCCGACTGGATGCTCCTTGAGAACAAATCAGCCGTGACGACGCGGTGGCGCGCGACGATGCATATCGACCTATTGCCTGGGTGGCAAGGGCACGGCTGGGGGCGGCAGCTGATCGAGCGCTTCGTGGCGAGCGTGCGGAGTAGCCGGCAGGACTACGGGGAGGGCGAGCACATCGGCGTGGCTGGTGAGAACAGCAGGGTCGTCCCTTTTTATGAGAGGATCGGTTTCCGTGTTATCGAGGGTGGTGAGCACGAAGGCAATATTTGGATGGTGCGGGATATCAAACCGGAGTAGGCTTATGTGAAGTGTCTAATCCAGACGTTCTCATCGGATATTATAAATAACCCTAAGTAAAAGCTACCAAGATATCACAAAGGCAATAAAGACCTATTGCGCAAAAGGAATCCAGCGAGCCAGCCACTGAGGTTACAACCCGAATATTTTACGAAAATTTTCAATTTGTAATATGTATAGAAGATACATTTCGACGTGATGTGTTACTTAACTTTACCTTTCCGGATATGTTTAGCCACCACAGTTTGACCAACTCCAGAGGCAGTCGATGGCCTTAATGCCTTTACAGGATACTGGCATCAAAGATGCAATTCCGAGCCACAAGTAACCGAACACGAGAAAAAAAAAACAATCAAACACCTCGGCTCCATTTGTGCTATTCATATATTGGCCAACCCAACCAAGAGCATTGCCTCCGACAACTCCGAGACCGGCCTAATTAAGATTGAAGAATTAAAGTAGGAAAGGGGAATCAAATACGCCAGAATAAACGACAATGTACAGGTATAGAGGCTGTATCCCTCTACAGACTGAGGCCCGATATGCAGGTTTAATAAAAAGAGAGGGGGGCAAGGTATCGTATAAATTTGCCGGTGTCTTTGTATCTAACCGTGGTATTATATGAGCTGAGAGTAAATCATCCTTGTAGGTCTTAGCATTAGATCATGCCGCCCGGTAACCCTGTGTTGTTTGGGATATTTCTTCCCTGGGTAACAACAACTCTCGAAGTTGGCGGGCCAACGTTAATGGGGGTGTTATTGCTCCGTGGCTGGCCCAGGGGAAGGGTTGGTGGGCTTATGCGAGTATCACGCTCAATGTTGTCTCGTCCCTGACGCACAAATGACTCTAGAACTGTTCGTACTTTCGTACTGTCCTGACGTCGCCTAGGGTTGATTGGAGGAAGCGGAGGTGCGGGCCGGCTCTCGTTGTGTGATCGGCTACTCTCTGCCTCGGATGGCAAGGGCACGCTGGGAACGCGAGACGTTGACATGACTAGAGAAGGTTCCGAGATATCCCGCGGCCTTCCCTTGCGCCTCATTGCATCCTGGAAGCTGGAAACGGGTCTAGTTGAATTGTCGTAATTGAGGCTTTGAGCAGGTGGCACACGAGGAGGTGACATGGTACCAGGGGTTGGAGGAGCTGAGTTAACTAGAGGCGACGCTCCTGGCGACACAGGTGAAGGCTGACTAGGTTCGTAGGCCCGAGGTACATATAATTTACCGTTAGAGTTAAAGTTGGATGGGTTCATCCTCATCGTGGCATTAGGATGGGGCTGTGGAGGCATGATATGTGAACGCTTAATGTCAGTTCCTGGTAGCCCGGGTGATCGGATCGGTGGGCGAGGCAGCGGGCCAGCGAGACTGGGATGCATATTCTCCCGACTAATCGGGACATCGCCAGAGCGCGTTGCTCTATTGTTGGGCCGTGCTTCGTGACTAGACTCAGACTCACTGCGTTGACGATCGCTCCGAGATAGTCCTTGCGAGTTGGGAGGCGAGTCACCATCCCACAACTCCTCGTTCGGCATACGTTGCTGGTAATAAACAGGGGGTGACTTGTGTTCTCGGCTGGGTGTTCTCATCCTCGGCCCACCAGGCTCCCTCGCAGTTCTTTGTTGTGGAGATGGGATATCTGGTGGAGGACCTTGCGGTGCTGGGTAGTGCCGTGATTGCGACTCGAATTCCTTGAGGCGCTGAAGTTCCCGCCTCGCTTGTCGGAACTGAAGAAGGCCAGAAGGCTGGTCGTCACCGCCCTGGGCGATTTCCTTGCCTTCTCTCTCTTGTATAGGTTCTTCGTCTGCTGGAGTCTGACCATTCTGTGATTCACTTCCCGGACTGCCTGTTCTGGAATCCCCCGGGCTAATACCCATCATCTTGAATGCTTTTGTGGAGGATGGGTCTCGGCCACGATCTACTAAAGAACCTCTGCTACTTCTGGGACGTAAGATGGCCCCAAGCCCACTAGGCTTTGGAAGTGGTACCAAATCGGTTGCATCAGTCTGCTCCCCTATCCTGTGCGGAGATGAAGAACGGCTATCGGTCTCAACGTAGGAGGTTAATCTTTCACGTATTCGCCTTGCTCCATCAGCAAGTTGGCTGGCAAATTCATCCGCCTTTTCATGATTCGACAGGGACACGTCTATTTTAGACTCAGTAGGCCTGTTCGTACCAGAAATAATCGAGTCGCTGTCAGCAAGGGGTTCGTTGACGTCTAGGTCTAAGTTCCAATCACGGCCATGGTCCTCACCCTGCCAGGGATTCAAGGTCGTGCCATACTCCTGCATGGCTTGCGAATTAGTCGTGTCAGCGGGGAACCGAGATTCATTACCAGCTGTAGGAGGCACACCTCCATAGATCGATGAGGCATTACTGTCAGCTCGAAGATGTTGCCGTACCATACCACTCAGACCAGAGCCACTTGTTACGGGCCCAAGAGTCGGCGAGTCGGCGGGAGAACCCCCCTTGGAATCAACCGCAAGGGACAATGATTCATGGGGTTTCACATCGAGAGAGAGTGGTGTAGGCACAGCTGAATCCCGGAAGGCCGGATGTTCTCTATCAGAGGGTCTTCGGAGATGGATCTGGGGAGATGGCAAAGGTTTCGGCGAGACCATCGATGACGTCTCACTTCCATCAGAGTCAACCAAAAATGATGTGGGTTGAGCTCCAGTCTTCCGAGGTGATTGTGTGATCATGAATTCCGGGGCTGTGGGCGAATCGAGCCTCTCTTCTCGAGAAGATCTAGACTCATTTCTTGATGCAGGTGGGTTAGGTCCGTCACGAATCTTCTGTGTAGGTGTCTCCCGTCCTCGTTGCAACTGCAATTGTCTCTGTGCGAATCTAGATTCGTCGTAGGGTTGCGCAGGTTTCTGGAATACTCCAAGAGCTGTCGCTTTGCCCAGATCATTTGGATTGATCTGCATGATAGAGTTTTCGTCCGTTTCGCTAATTGGGGGACTTAAAGGTGGAGCACCACCGAAATTTGTTTTACTCTCCCCTATACTAGGAACTCGAATGCCGAGACTCGGTGCACCTGTTGACGAGGCACTTGTGGGCGGACTCGTCGAGCGAAGATTTGGGGCACTAGCCTTAGCCAGAAGTCTTCGCTCGTCGCTTAGCCGATCCGTGAGTCCCAGAGAGGGGGACTGCTGACCCAGCTCTGGCGTTCGTGTGCCAAACGGTCGTTGCCGGTGGAGAGTATCTATGCGTGATAGGCCACTGGTCACTGATTCCTGGGCGTCTTGGCTGAAAAAGCCTGTTTCGTAAAGACGTCTCGTTCGTGTCACACTTCGCTCAGGACCGGAGCTATGACCACTGGGAGGTTGCCAGTCCTTTAAGGAGGATGTTGGCTGAGAGGATGTGATCGAGGTAGCGGCTGATGAGTACCTCGCAACGGATGGTGTGGACGACAATGTGGAAGAGGTCTCCCGCTTCCGACTATAACTACTTGATGTTGGCGATTCTGAGCGAGGAGCCTCAAGGTCAGCTGAAAAGTTCCTCTGTTCGTCTTGTGCATTTGCTTCATTTGTTTCATCTTGTGATAGCTCCCGCTCCTTTTCTGCCCGTCTCCATTTTTGGAAGGCCGACTGTGCAACATCATCGTCATATAGTGCACGACCACCCATCCCCCCATCAAGTGTCCTAGATGAATTGGCACTAGCAGGTATTTTATAAATTTTCTGACGTCCACCAAAAAGGTTGTTACCCTCGGTAGGTTTGGCGCGACTCATTATACTTCCTCCCGCGTTGAGCAAGTCTGCATCGTCTGAATGGTAAGAATCCATCCGAGCGAAAGGTGGAGGAGCCTTAATTGACTCAACCTCAGCAATATCTCCTAGACCACGGAACGACGCTAAATCTATTCTCGACTGGCGCTTGGGGAATAGAACGCTATCATCGCTTGCTTTGCCAATTTTAGTATTGGGATCGTCTTGCTCTCGTAGCATAGAGAATCGTGCCGACAACCCGGTCATAAGCAGGCTAGTGCGAAAATCATCATTGGAGGGCAATGCTGCAGCTATATCGATCTCTTTCTTCTCATTTTCTTGCGACTTCTTCCCTTTTCTAAAGCCGAGAAAAGGCATTGAAGATTCCGACTCTTGTGAGGGACGAGGAACGCCATCTTCCTCCTTAACCTTCCTCTTCGTCCTAAAGCGGTTCATCGTGTATCCGGTTGATCCTGTTCCAAATGAGATTTTTGAGGTTGTGGTAAGCGACTAAATAAGAATGAGACTTGCTAGAGTGTATTGAAAATTATCATGCACAGCTCGCCATCAAGTGAGTTCTGAGTGAATGATCGGGCGCTATGACTGAGACGAAGTAGTCCACGTGTCTGGGAGACAAAGATGCCGTCACGAATCACGAATTCTATAGACGTCCGACTCAGGATAGAATACCCATCCGAAGTAGTGGGAGCTGGTCTGACAGTATTTCTATACGGCAAGGAACATTCCCGTTAGTATAATCTTCAAGTACATGGAAGTGACTAGGGGTCTTAAGGGGGTCCCAGGGGGTTGTGGCAGGGTATCCGGTGGCAAGTTGAGATAGGAAAAGTTGAGTCGAGACTTGACAGCCGAGACCCAATTATGACCGAGCCACAACAAGACAACCAGATCCGCTTTCCCGGGATCGTCATTTATGTTTTGGTGCATGAAGGTCGTGCCAAAAGGCAGCGTCACTTGAGCCGGGAATGCGGTGCAGATTATGTGCCGGGAGTGTTTCACAACTAAAGCAGAACCAAGAACCAGGCTAGTTTTGGCCAGCAAAACCAAGCATGAAATGGGCAACGAAACGCAACGCAATGTTTAGGCGGGGGTCATACAATCGAGAGATTCAGAGAGTGGGTACCCTCTGCGATTGACCAACGAGTTAGGCGAATAGAACATACGCACGAGAAACAAAAGTTGGTTCTTTTGAGAACAAGGCAAGACAACAAAGTTGGGGATTGTCTCGTATAGCGTAATTGGGAGCCGGGCAGCGCACTTATTGTCCTTGTCGTGGTTCCGGTCGTGTTGCACAAGGTGTCAACGGTTCCTGCACAGTAGGCTGGCTGCAGATAAGTGAATGTGGTGATCCGATGTCGTACCAGTTGAGCTCTACAATTCAACCCCGGGATAGGAACTGGGAAATTGTCTCGTTGTCGAGTCGATGTTGAGTTA
This sequence comes from Xylaria sp. Z50, assembly GCA_037356035.1. Classification (NCBI taxonomy): domain Eukaryota; kingdom Fungi; phylum Ascomycota; class Sordariomycetes; order Xylariales; family Xylariaceae; genus Xylaria; species Xylaria sp. Z50. Next base: position 46,980 of record JBAWJU010000100.1, read on the forward strand.
GTGGGCACAATCGACTCGGTAATCTATTTCGCGGGGACTTGTCGCTTGGGTTGAAACGATACGCGAGGCATCGAGTGCTACGCCCTTCGATATCTGTGGTTCGAGCTGCTCAAATAAAAAGACACAAGTCAATAACGAGTCGATACTCGATTCGTCCGTCGGTTGGACCGTGATCGGGCTTGGTGGTTGTTTCACGTCGAGGTTAGAAAAGAATGACTATAGTCGGGAGAAAATGAGAGAGTTAGGATCAAAAGAGAGTGTAAGTTGGTAAGTGAACGGCAAGTAGAGAATGGCCCACGAGCAAGGTCTCGGGTCTCGACATGAGAAAATGAAAGAGGGGGGAAACAAGATAGACAGGGACGTGCCAGCCAGTTGCAGGAGCAATTGACGATTATGCTATGCAGTAGTTCTGCTTTGCTAAGAGAGGTCTCCTTTGCTTTTACAGAGCGTGCGAGGAAAAACCCCGACCCGTGGAAATGAGGAGTGCTCATGGATCTGGGGTCACTGTCTCAGGTACCTCAAGCTAAAGAATACATATCTAACGATTCCGATACTAGAACTACCTAGGTACTTACAGCAAGGTACTTTAGGTAGATACCTCATACTATAGATCTACACTAATATACTAGACCTATCCAGTACCAACATGTCCTCCTTAGCACAGACATTATGGTGTACTACACTAGTAGTCCCTATTTATTTATGTTACCATGTTATGATGTTAAAAAGTCTGAGACTGCCTCCTCTGCGAGTAAATGCCTAGGTGCACGAAATAAATCTGCGGGCGTCCAGTTAAGTATCTTAACACATCACCCACCATCAGGAGGTAGGTAGTATATCTGCATGTACTGTGAACGGTTTGATCATCCCACGTCCTAGACAGTTGATACCGCCTACAATACTACGCTACACTACAACCTTGGCAAAATTCTCCCTTGAAAGGGGCGTGTATATAACTAAAAAAAAATAGGGGCGATTACAATACACGGTACCTCTACGTACACTACCTACATGTAGGTACACACACTACAGATTACCGTCCTAGCTTACACTACACTAACCTACCTCGCTACACTAGTGTGCGTATGGGCCTCTTTACAGTATTTTCTGTATATATATACTGTATATGTACCCATAATATAGGGCATATATAGCAGGTTTACTGAGTACATATGTATGTAGTGTACATAGTAGGTATGCACATATACATAGTAGTGTGTAAGCATTTAGTCTAGTTAGTTGTACACTACCTGCTGCAGTATAAGTCAAAAGGGAGAATAGCCTCAACGCCCGATCGAGATACTATAAGTACTTATATGCGATGTAAATTTCGTTGAAAATCGACATTGCCCTAGGTATTGTACACTAATTGTAATTGTCAGTGATTTGCAACATTCTGTGTCCGCACAGGTACAGGTAGCACAGTCATGGCTCACCGGTCGTCCTGGCCAGTCCTGACCATACTCATAGTACACTAGGTACTACATACTACATAGTAGTAGTGTGTATTATACTGTAAGAGGGATTGAACAGATCATTCATCAATTAAAATGGCAGCTGTCATTACCGGTGCGCGGCGAAAACACGGATCCCAGAATTGTGGTTGGTTGATCTCCGTCCGAGATGATCTGCCGTCAGTCCTTGTCGACCATGTGCAGCTGACGCTTTTCGGATCCCCTTTTCATGTTACTTACTCTGTACACTACTTGGTACTTAGAAGTAGGTACTAATGTGGTATGTAGTACAGCCAGCCACACATCATAAATAGAGCAAACCCAGAGGGAGTACACTACGTGTATATACCTACTATGTACTACTTTTATTGATTTTCATCAACTCTTCATCATTAACTTACTATAATTCGTCTCATCTACATGTACCTAAGCAGCGTGGAGATAGTATAAATAGTACAAATCTCAACTTAGTGTACACCAAGCATATCGTACAGTGTAACTTACCTTGGGTACTCACTCCATGCTTCAAACTGAACACATCCAGTCGCCTTACAGAGGCAGAAGTGGTGGTATAGTCAATATCTCTAAATGCCTATCTACCTTTCTAACCTACCTATGTACTTCCAACTTCGCATCCGTACAGATTATGTATTCAATAGTTCTAGTTACTTCACTACACATCCCACCCGCATAGGTAGGCACTTAAAGTTGTGTCTATCTGATCGCATGCAGCCCCGAGACATGCCTCGTTGGTCGTTACACTACAGTAGTTCTGTTTGTCGCAATAATAACACCCATCCAGTCCAACAAAAGGCAACGTTGCGAACGTCATACGTCGTTAAATCACGTCGTTGGTCAAGTCGACCTGCCAATCATCTTTCAGGTCAACATTTCCCCTTTATTAGGTACGTCTCTCTTTAAAAAAAATTTTTCTCCCCTTCTCCTGATCCATCATTGTCTAACAGTCCTTCGCTGGATTACTTAGTATGTAGCTCATACGTACAGCCACGGCACACGAAAATACCCGATCTACATGAAGCTGTGTGGTGATGTGACAAAGGTCGCATTGGTTGAGAATAAAACTCGCCAAGCCAGCACCAGAGCCAGTCATACTTGGATGAAGCCCAAGACAGTAATAGGCAGGGGCTCGATAAGGAACGATTGGTGTCTCAGCGCAGCCAACACAGTGTTCATGGTGCCTACAGTATGCTGACAGTGAATGTGTACGACTCTCCTGTCCCCTCCAAATTCTTCTTCTTTTCGTACACTCCCTGCCCCCGTTGGCGTGTGTCTAAGATATGCAGGGTCCCCCTGGTATCAATTCGTCTGCAAGTCCCATTATCTCGGATCAATCTGCAAATCCGCGGGCCAATGAAGTCTCTGTTCCTGGCGCTTGACCATGTTTATCCCTACATATGTAGTTACACTATTCCACACTAGACCACCGCAGAGACCGTAGGTCAAAAGGTGCATCGACCGAGTACACTAACTGCAGTACCCCTGAGCAAAAAAACATGGCTTATGTGGAGGCGTAGACAAGCTCACTCAGCTCGCTCTTCGATTTTTTGTCAGTCAGCTTCTTGAAGATTCTCTAGTCTTTTCACGTCGCCAGCATTATCTTCTCAGCTTTGCGGCGCCTTCTTCAGCTGTCCTAAGTAGTGACTACCATATTATCGTTAACAAAACTTTAGGAATAATCCTTCATATACTAGAGCTATAAGCACCTCCTACGTTATGCCAAGCTAAACCCCGACAGGTAGTCCGCCGAAAATTGAATTAGGGAAAAAAATATCAGCGTTAAGGCAGATGGCCCTATCTCATCTCAATAGTGTACTTTTCTTCTCCCCTCTTTTCGATCACTCACTTTGCAAGTGTAAAGAAGATTCTTACATTCACATGTCCACCAAGTAGTATATCATTGAGAACGAGGTCTTACCATGGTAACAAATTATCTCAAAACATCAACAGACTCACTGCCATGCGACGCCAGCTCTGTCGAGTTCTTGTCACAATGGAGAAGATGCATTGCAATGCAGCCCACCCTTCCCGAATATCCGGTCCGCACCGATCCTAAATTAGGCTCTAGCCCCAATGACCGAGGTAGGGAGAATGTTGATCTATCGGCCTTGTGAGATTCGAATATACAAAACAATTTCTTCCCCTTTTGACTCAGGTAGACGGAGCCACTTGGGCTTCTCATAATAATAATTACGGCGATAAAAAATATTTAACAAACACGAGAGGGCAAAGTACTCGGTGTATTGTAGGTGGTGTAGGTAGGCAGTTCCCAATGCTCTATACCAAGAAAAATATTTTCTATTATCTCAGTTGTGTACTGGTAGTTAAGTTATAACCACACTAAATTAAATGTCTTATAAACACGACGCGGTCTGCCCCGTCGTTGCGGAGACAACGTCATCCTCTCTACCTATTCAAAAAGGTGATCGGCCTTGTGTAATATCAAAGCTTACGGAAGATGACGGCATTGCCGTTTTTGCATGGCTACACTACATACCGAGGGTGCTGTCGTTTGAGTCCAGATTACATACACACCCAGCTATGTACCCAACCTAGTACTTACTGTGGGCAGAACCGTGGGCACTGACGAAATAACATCGCTAAAACCAATATTGTAGATAATGCGCCGTCGTCGTCAGTCATTAACAACACTGTCGGGGCTAGTTAACTAAGTGTGCGTGGTGCAACTCGCAACATTCTTTTAACCTATTGCCTAGGTCAATAAGGTTAAGAACTAGCCACCTAGCAGCTAGATATGCGAAGCTTGAAAAGAAAAGGAAGAAAAAATTATTCCACGAAAATAACGACAGCTCCAAATCCGAGCCGAAAATTTAGAACTTCATATTGATATATAGCACGAGAAAAAAAGTTCTCGGAGAGGGTTTCTTTCTGCTCTTCGAATTTCATCTCCATTTCGGTTTAGAGAAACAGAAACAAGTCATACGAATCTAAATACCCTATCGCTTCCTATGCTATGCAACAAATCAGGCCCTTTAAATTCATGTCCTTAGATCCCTCGTAGAGTACGCACAAACCTGCTGCGACATGGTTTAATGCGACACAAAGGGCAGCCAAGTAACGCATGATGTCGACTTTTTCGCGTATTCGTTCCACTAATTTGATTAACATAACTATGTGTAACGCCTACCTAGATTGAGTTATAATAACAGCAAGCGCGCGTGCAACTAGAGCAATGTGACCAGAGAGACTAACTACACATGCGTCTTTCAATCATCCACCCAGTAGAGGAGTGGTATGTCAATTCTTATTGCCTCGTATCTCCTCTAGGAAATGACTCAAAACATCTATCCAGCGCCACGGTTTTGCTGGGTTCCCCGCGGGGTAGCGTATATCTAAACTAGATCTACCTAGGCCATAGAAGGATCAGCGGTGGCAAGAGGCAAATATCATGAAGCCCGGCCTAATAATGTACATTCCTTCATATACTAGATTGCTTGGGTGCACTACGCTAGGTAGAATCGTTTTTTTCCTTTTCTAACCGGCAATGGCCGTCGACGTAAGACGACGTCACTCTTCAATAGGCGTGAACTTATCGTTGTGACGACGGGCACCTCATGTGCACAGTCACCTGCAGTGCCCAGGTCAATCAGCTCAAGAGTCTTGGGGCCCTCTCACCTGACCTATATCATCCAAACTTTTCATCGTCCTGGGTCAATCTTCTCTCATCTTGTCGCATCACCAACATAGCTTTTAATCTGTACAGAAACAGATCAATACCGAGAAAACTATTCCGAAAATATCATCTTGATACCTAAATAAGTAACTGCGAGGTCGGATTCTGGTCAGGCCAACTGAAGGTATCCTCCTGATAACATCTTTCTATTAGGTATATTCATCAACTAACAGAAAAGCAAAACCGCCAGTAGGATCACAAGGAGAGATCAATCACCAGCACGGGATTAGGTAGACAGGGACACTCAAGCCTTCGCCAAGTCAACCGGACACCGCCCCCAGACTCGGTCTTCTGCAGCTGTGATTCGTGTAGTTCACGAATCGGCGTCGTGACAGCAGTTTCCCGGGGTGGCGTCTGCGGGGTAGCTGTTGGTTTTTGCATTTCCTCTCGTGCAGGATTTCCAAGATTGGACACCTGTGGCACCGGTAAGCGCCTCACTAGGCTGTCACTAGGCTTCCACCCACTGGGTGACGTCCAAAAATGTATACAGAATTGGGATACAGCCTACCCTCCCTGCTTTCATAGCCCACGCTGGGGAGGGCGGAATCAACGTCAGCCAACCATCCACCTCCGATGTTTCCCAGCCGAACCGAACGTTCGAGGATAAATTGACTCTCGGCGATGAAAAGTAATCAGATGTGTGTGGGGGGACCACACCACACAAAACACTCAGATTCTACGGCACACTAAGGCATATATAGGTAAAGCGAGGAATAGATTTTCAAAATCACATTTCCTTCCTCTCTCCTAACACATACTCAACAGCAATCCACTCTTATAGGAAAGAACTGATATTATTTACCCAAAAAGAGCCCCCGCCGATACTGCCACTCTATCACTCACGCTATTGTCGAATTGTCCTTAAGTAACTCACTTTTATTTATCGACGAATCTACCAACATGTATCCCTCTCATTGTTGCCAGTGTGGTGGTGTGTTCGTCATCAATACAAGCTGCTCGTGGTGCAAGCACGAGGAGTGCGCCAAGTGTGCCTAATTGAGCCCCCTCAATGCTATCAACGAAAAAGCAAATATCAAAACTTGGTCAGTAACTGCTGTCTTCACACCTCTATATACTCTGTCCGCTAATCCGACTCCGGTTATAAGGCGCCGTTGACGACATGAGATAATGTATTGCCAAAAAGCCGGGAAGTAATTAGGGGATATTGAGGCAAGCTCGCACACAATTAATTACGTTGTACGTTGTACGTTGTACGAGCAGGTTCGAATAAGGCCGCTGGCATACTGTGTATCTGGCCGGGAGAGGTCATCCACCTCTGGAATGTGGCGTTTGGGTTTTGGAACCCTGCTCGACAGAATGTGTATGGTATTGGGTAATGGTGTTGCGATGTACGAGAACAAACAGACGGACAGACAGACAGACAGACAGACAAACAAACACGATCTATGGTACGCGGCGCTTAGATACCCTTCAGATAACCCTCAATTGAGCCTACAGTCATCTTTTGATCCAAACAACTTTTGCTCGCTCCGAGGACTTCCGAGGTGGCGTCAAGACTCGACACGTCGCAAGACGAGTGCTTGTCGCTAAGATAATTCTCCGGTGTTTAGATTAACCGGCGCCGTGGACAAACCTGTCAAGTGCTTACGAGTTGATCCTGGCCTATTCATTCCAATTTGGTGGCCCGTTAATCATACCATGATGTCTCATCGGCCACTTAAACCTGTGTGCAGTACATGGCGCATGTACTTGCTTGGAGCCGAGCAGGGGACGTTTCAGCTGCAGGGTATTTGAGAGACTTAGTATTCTTCGTCGCTTGCCTCGACAAACTTTCATAACTCACTCTCGTTGTGTAGTGGGCTCACAAGCGATATAGGGGGGAAGAAGTGTGGTTCTGGTTTAAGTATTGATTGTATCGTCCAAAACACTATTGTGTGGTATTGGGATTCCTCAAATATAGCAAGGATGAAATTGTCAGCATCATTTCTAGGGCATCATTCATACCATCCTTCGCAACAGCGTGTAAAGCGGCGGGGTATCCCACTCTCTGCGGATGGATGTGTCTGCGAGAACGACAGAGATGAGAGACAATCGGGACCTGTTGATGAACTGGAAAGTTAAATTTCCCACACAGCTATTCCACAACTACATCGCACATGGTCATTCATCGTGCCTTATCTAGTAGTAGAGATGTGCGGTGGATTGAATGAATGCTTCAAGAATTTACCCAGGGATGTGCAACTTATATCTAGCTGCGAAAAGGGAGAAAGCTTTTTTTTCTTTCCTCTCTTCTCTTCCCGCTCACTAGCTCTAGAATAGATAATATGTGTTCAAAAATGCGTCTACTTTACTGACCTTGCCAAGATTAATTCACTAAGAGCCATGTATGAGCTGGCAGTACTCTCTCGATTGGCCAGTTTGAAAGCATGATGCTCACTTATAGATTCTATATACTACAATTCCTTTTCGTCAAATCTTATAATGGGTGGACACTATGAAATATGTCATGCAATCCAGTAGCCATAATATTGGGAAGCAATTGGAGTATGAGTCTGTCTCGGCGAGTGTTCCACGCTGTGTCTTGCTTATTCGCGTTCTGCTGTGGCCGGTCGTTGCTCGCTATCCCTCACATCTTGATTCTTCTATAAGCCATTCATAGGACAGTTACTAGAGTCGAGGCTAAAAATGAGCATCAGAGCCCTAAAACATCAATCCTGATGAAGAAGTCGAGTCTGCCCAGTGAAGGAGTTCCTGGGGAAGAAGACTCAGATAGCGCGTCCTTTAAGTCGGCTACTACGCCGGTGCCTAATGACGGCCTAGTCACGACAATATACCCTCTTGAAAGTAGGAACTGTGTTCTAGTGAGAGTGTAGTCTCCTGTTTAGCCGTTGGACCACACTGCCGGCTAAAGTCCCCCTATATTCCTTGTGATTTCGTCTTGGTTATCGATTTGTCACTCAGCATGCGCATTGATTCTTCAACTATAGAGAATGGTGGACAATGGAATGCTAGTAAAGAGCTGACTAAAGACGATGAAGTCTTAGATCTTACCAATCATATTGCTTGGGCTATACTCTCAACGCTAAACGAAGATGATAGGCCCGGGATTGTGGCCTTCAGTTATAGATCGGACGTGTAGACTCCTACTAATCTGAGTATTACCTGGGACCTAGGCTCATATTTCTATGCAGGGTTGTGTAGAAGCTTACTCCCATGACGGAGGGTTACAAAAACATCGATGAAAACCCGGTGTATCGGCGGGCATCGTATTGAGTAGGGATGATATAATAATAGAACGCAAAGCCCTCTTTACGCAGTCATCGATGCTTTCTGTTTCTAATACAGTATTTGATCGAGCTTACTTGGAGTCATCGGAGAAACTTGTGATGATGACTAGGTGTTTATTTCGGATGTAGGCATGATCATTACTTTTTGGTCTCTAGTTTCTGTGTTCAGACAATCCATACAAACTATAGGGAAACTCACTCGTTTAATGTTGTTGCACATCACTAGAGCCGCTTAAGGTCCCACAAACTGCTCTCAGCCGCCTTCCTAGTGAAGAAGGACCTCGGGTACAGCGATGTATACCCTCAGTATATATAACCACCTTAAGCGCGTCTCCAGGAAGTTATCAACACTACCCAAGAAAAAGACTATGAAGACTACTAGGACGAGTCACATATGGGGGATCTTAACGGCGAAATCACTGAAGCTCTATACTAACCGCAGTATTTTCGTCGATGGGGTCGTTATTACTTCTTTGGCCTGTAGAATGCACATGCTAAGCAACTGTATATTCGATCTTTCCTCGCCGAAACAAGAAATTCAAACACTGGTATAGCGACTATAACAGTTCATCATTTAGAGACCTGGATTCCCTGATGTACAACGATAACCTGTTATTCGTCCAATATCGCGACGCTCTTGATAAGGTTTTCGATATTATCAACCCTCCTGAGCCATCCGACAAACAACTACGCAGTCTATGTCCCCTCTGAGAACTCTTCCATGATGGCCCGTGCTTTGCTGCTACGAACCCCTATTCTACACGCCACGGGCAACGAGGTATCCGTTTACAAGCCCCGACGAGGGTCGGTACAGACGCCAGTGAGACCGCGTTGCGTCTGAGCCTTGTTGAAGACGCGGTCACGTTGTAATAGTGTGATGTGCCGTGCCGGAAAGCTCCTTGTCGCGCCCTGGTGTCCCTTCAGGATGGACAAATCTAAGTAGAGTAGATAGGCTTTCCCTATTGGACATCGGTGGCCTTTAGGGTATCACTCTCGGACATGGGGTTCTTAGTGGTAGCGATGGCCGGGCGCATCAGAATCAGTCTCTGGGCGACTATGACACCGTATCAGAAGAAATAATTGGCGGCGTTGGGATCGGGTGACCTTGTTGTATAAGAAATTTAGGTACTAGCTACTATGGCCACGAATTCTCTCGGGGTCTGCTTGGAAGGTATTTTCGGTCACGTTTCGTTCACCTTGCTTACGTATCCCACCTACTTCTTTTCGCTTTCTCGGTCTTGTGCTACTTTCCGAGAGAAACTGCTGATGTCGTGATTAGGTAACTAGGAAACCAAGCACTACGAGAAGCAAGGTGGCGACTACTAAAAGGGGAAGACTGCGAATCCAAGAAGAGGGCAGAGATCCTTACCTAGGTACGTCACCTTCTGGTCACCTACCTACTCCGCTGTTTTGTCTGTGTGGCTGGGTATGCCCAGGTTCAGGATTTAGATAGCCCTAGTGTACCGTGGCTGAAAGCCGAGTCCTCCAGGTTCTCCAGGTCATTCATTGGCTAGTATACTAGGTACATGTTACTTACCTAGGGTACTACAACAGGGGTCACCCAATAGCAACACATGGCCTCAGTCGCGCCTCAGTCGTCTTTCAACTTGGATAATACTTGGATAATTACTGTCTGGTGAAATGTCCCTTTCACCCACATCCTCTCCGCCCTGAATCCTCCCTGATAAAAAAATGTGGCAATCTCAGGCTTTGGTGCTTTTGGGCATCATCGCTCAGAATGGGATTGCCAAAACTTCTTCATTACCGAGAGGTGTTGGCCCCGAATGTAAGCCACTTGTTCTAACCAGACGTTCTCCGCCTCTCTGCATCCTGCCTCGCAGCCCTTTAGACCCCGCGAACTTTTTTTACTTGACTCCAGAGTGCTGAGCAACTCGTTGGAGAGAAGATAGCTCACAAAAGTAGTGCATAGAACCCGCATGCTGACCAATTGATCCTTTACAGTTACCAAATTTTACGAGACCAAAGACGTCTTCCCTTGCATAGCCCACCCTTCGATCGTTATCAAGGCTTCACAAGTCAACGATAACACCTGCGACTGTCCTGATGGTTCGGATGAACCTGGAACCGCAGCCTGCGCCCTTCTGGACAGTTCGTCTCCTGTACAGCCTCTCCCTGCGTCTCTATCAGGCACCACCAACACAACAAATGCCTTGCCCGGTTTTTGGTGTGCCAACAAGGGACATATAGGCACCTACATACCCTTCATGTTCGTCAATGACGGTGTCTGCGACTACGATCTGTGCTGCGATGGCACGGAAGAATATAGAAAGGTTGGTGGTGTGAAGTGCGAGAATAGATGTACCGAGATTGGCAAGGAGTGGCGTCGTATCGAGAAGGAGCGCAACGACAACTTTGAGCGAGCAAACAAGAAGCGCCGTATCATGGTCAAGGAAGCTAAGGAGCTTCGCCGACAGGTTCAGACTCGAGTTTCTAAGCTCGAAGGCGAGATTAGGGACTTGGAGCAGAAGGAGGCTGAGCTGAAAACTAAGTTCGAGGAGATTGAACGGTCTGAGCGGGGCAGGGTCGTGAAGAATGAGGGTGCCGGCAAACTCGGCGTGCTAGCAGGGCTAGCTAAAGCAAGAATTAATGAGCTCCGCGAGGTTTTGGGTGATGTTGTGGATGAGCGCCGACAGCTTCAAGACCAAGTGTCCGAACTCGAGGGCATCTTGTCTGCCTTCAAAGATGAGTATAACCCCAACTTCAATGACGAGGGTGTCAAGAAGGCTGTTAGGTCTTGGGAGGACTATGCCGCTAGGAAGACGGGGGAAGCTAAGGAGCTCAGCGAGTCTGACCTCGAAGACGTTATGAAGGAGGACAGTGAGAGCTCTGGAATCAACTGGAATGAATTCCAGGATGAGGGAGCTACTGACACTGACATACGTATGTGCACCCTTCTACCCCTATGTCTTCCTACAAAGCGGTGAGTGATAGCTTTTCTCTACTAACGCAGAACAGTGTATAGCTTTGAGGCTTATCTTCCTGGACCCCTTCGGAATCTTCTCCATGGAAAAATCAATAGCATTCGAATCTGGCTCATCGAGAATGGCATGTTGGCTGATACTGTCTCGAAAGAAGGCGAGTCGCAGTTAGTTAAGGCGGCTCGGGAGGCCCATGAGGCCGCAACTAGGGATGTACAGTCCAAGCGGAATACGCTGGACCAAGACAAGAAAGATCTGGAAAAGGATTACGGCAATGACGACATTTTTCGAATCCTCAACGGCAAATGCATTTCAGTCGAATCCGGTGAGTATGAGTACGAGCTGTGCTGGATGACCCAGACAACGCAGAAAAGCAAGAAGGGCGGGGCGCGCACAAATATGGGTAACTTCGAAAAGATCAGCTTTACGGAGGCGGACGAAGAAGAGCGTCATGACGGCAAAGGCCTTGGCCGTGGAAAACGCATGGTGCTAGAGTACACCAATGGACAGCACTGCTGGAACGGTCCTAACCGACGCACGAATGTATGGCTCGCGTGTGCTGAGACCGAGGAGTTGTGGCGCGTTAGTGAGCAGGAGAAGTGTGTGTACAAGATGGAAGTCGGCACGCCAGCGGCATGTGAGGCACCTATCAAGCCAGGTCATGTCAAAGATGAGTTGTGACAGCCTTGAAAAGGGGTATGAATATATGGTGAGCTCGAGCCGGGATTCGAGTTGCTATTTTGGCGGTACATACTGTTCTATGTACTATCTAACTATACCGGGCATGGTATTGGCGCGAATCCCCCCCAAAATAGAGAGCGGATGACTTGTTAAAAGGATGCATTTTCTCGCCGTGCCTCATTGTCTCTCATAACTTCGTTGGCGTGATACAACTTCCAAATACAGATGGTTCCCTCACAACACCGGTACCCCTAATTCTGAGTACCCGACCCTCACCGTACGGAAGCCGCGAGCTTCCTTTGTTTGTTTCGTTCATCCTGTTCGGCCAGAACCCTGGCTGTGAGTGTAGCTGTCATTGAATTATTGATGCGGCTCGAGATATCATCACGGTCTCTTTTTTGCTTCTTGTCCTTTTGTACTGGCTTGCTACCATTCACCCCGTTCTCGTGTGACTTACCGCCCTCCTCTTCCGCTGCCTTGCGCTTCTTTTTGCCGCCCGCGGTCTTGTCCTTCTTGAGGTTATGCGCTAAGCCTAAAGCCCGAAGCTCCTCTATGCGCGTAGCGCATTTCCTGACGTCGGATTCGTCTATCGGTAGGATAGGTACCATATCGCGGACCAGGAATACCTCACTACACTCTGGACAGTGATTCGTCTTCTCTGGGGCCGCGTCTGGACTCGAGTTCTCCCCAGCTACTAACAGCTCTTTCATGACTATCTCAGTGAATACATGGCCACACGGTACGACGTACACGGCTCGGATGGTAGCGCCCAGCTCCTTCATGCTTAACGGACATGAGCGAATCTCACCGCGCTTCTCGTCTTTCCGTATGCTAAACCGAAGCTTGACAATGTCCTTTAGGGAACGGATGCCTGAGCGTGCGAATTCAACGGCCTCTTGCGACTGCCTCTCGTCGGAGGAATCGTTGACGCTAGCGCCGGGTATCAGACACCGTAATACCGACTCGTAATTGTATAGGCGGCCCCGGGCGTCTGACACGGTGTTGTGAGGATCTAGTGACTCGGACGATATGGGGCATGTTGACCAGGCGTGAGCGAGGGATTCGAGAGCTGTGGCTTTTAGCTCGGAGGCGGTAGGGAGACGGGCGGCTTCTTTGACGAGCTCGCGCCGCTTAGGAATCGAGCCTCCGTCGTTACCCATGGTAGGGTATTTATGATGTTGTCGAATCGCGGGAATTGAATGTGACGGTTTGGTGACGAGAAGCAAAAGGCGAGATTTTATATGGCTAATGCAGTAAAAACAGAGGAAAGAAGTATTGGGCTCTAAAAATCGAATACCTTGTTCAGTGGTTGGTGTTGTTGATGCGAGAGATGTATACCCGCCACTGTTCGATAAGATAAAGCTACGGCAACCAACAAACATACATGTATCTGTTACAAGTAGCGCCTAGATTTAGATATCTAGATGTAGGTACCTAGATGCAAGTACCTACATGTAGTGTTGTAGTATAGTAGTTCTGGCCCCACTCAGTCTTGATACTATGTACAAGTAGGATCAACTTCCCAGGAAGTTGATATACTACATACATACCTCTTACCCTATGTAGTGTAGTGCAATGACAAAAGAGCCGGTATAATTCTATTAGCTAGCCCTGTACATACATTTAATACAGTATATATTTGGGTACCCAGGTAGTCAGCAGCCCAGGCCAATAAATCTAGCAGCCTCGTGTGCTCTGCACTACTACTATGTACACTACCTAAGGTATATGTACATCAAGCAGTACTATAGTGTGTTAAAAGCGGACCATGCAGCACTTGCTGCAAAAATGTCTGACAGGTCTCCATGCTACCCTACCTCTCCACTAGGTACCTACGTAGTACTTCACCTTCCACTACCTATGCCTCTTGTACTATGTACCTACACTACTTCACTCCTCGATAGATGTTGGGTCCTTCTTCAAGGCAGTTGTTCGCACCTTGTAATCATCTCAACAGCGCCTACCTCCTGGAGGGTTGCAACAACATACGAAGGCACAACCGCCATCGACCTGTCAAATAGGCCTGTGAGACCACAAAGTCGCAAGCAAACAAACATCCTTACCGCTCTTCAACGCCGGGATTCAGAGTGCCGTGGATTACCTCGTCGCCATCCACCCCCCCCCCCCCCAAATATCTACCCACTCACGATTTACTTGGGCGCTTCACTACCACAATATCCTTCGTCCTCACGATTCACCATCACTTCCGAGCAACAATCGACCCCGCCCCCAAACCAACCAACCAGCCATTTCTTCACCTTGTCCACATTACACTGTGACCTGCGTGAGGCTTTGGCCGCTTCTCTCTCCATCGACACCATCTTGCGATCTCGCGTTGCAAGCCATTTGCCCCGTCCTTCATGCGGGCGTAAACCACCATCCCATCCTGCAGCTGTCTGGCGCGCGGCTGAGGGCGCCCGTCATCTCATAGCTCGTTATGGCCCAACAGCAGCAGCAAGCTCTTGACTCTCTCGACTCTATAACCAGGGAGCTCAAATCGAGGTGAGTTTCTTGACCGCTACCTCTCATCCAACCGCCTTCTCGTTTCCGACAGCCGCGAGGCTAGTCGCTTCATAACTGACATTCTACTCTTTAAACAGGGCTGGCGATGACGTACGTAGGCGAGCTGCCGCCCAGCTGAGGGACTTGGTGACCGTATGTTATCGAGGTGCGCTACTTGGATCTTCCGTCTCCCTTAACGACACCATGGCTGCTAACCATGCACCTGCACAACTCTAGACTTCCCTGCCGAAAACTTCCAACCTTTCTACAACTCCGTCAATAACAAGATCACCAATTTGATCCTCCACGGCAATGATTCCTCCGAGCGACTGGGCGGCGTTTACGCCCTTGATGCACTTGTTGACTTCGACGGCGTCGATGTCACCGCCAAGTATACGCGCTTCACGGCAAATCTCAAGACTATATTGAGAGGCAAGGATATCGTACCAATGCAGCCGGCTGCCATCGCCCTGGGAAAGTTGTGTAGACCAGGCGGGTCCCTCATCTCCGAACTTGTCGAATCTGAGGTCAAGACCGCCCTTGAGTGGCTTCAATCTGACAGGATCGAAGAGAAGAGGTATAGTGCTGTCCTGGTCCTCCGTGAACTTGCCCGAAATGCACCGACCCTCATGTACACCTACGTTGGCCTTATCTTCGATCTTATATGGGTCGGCCTCCGAGACCCGCGCAACCTGATCCGAAATACCGCTGGGGAGACCGTCTGTGCTTGTTTCCGTATTATTCGAGAGCGTGACCAAGAGATGAAGCAGACCTGGATGAGCAAAATGTATACTGAGACTTTGGTGGGTCTTAAGCTGAACACCATTGAGACCATTCATGCTTCTCTGCTGGTACTGAGAGAACTTCTAGAACAAGGTGGCATGTTCATGCAAGATCACTATCAGGAAGCATGCGAGATCGTCTATCGACATAAAGATCACCGTGACCCGACCATTCGGAAGACTGTTGTCATGCTCATCCCAGACTTGGCTAATTACGCACCCTCCGACTTTGCCATTGTTTATCTACACAAGTTTATGCTTTTCCTCTCTGGCATGCTCAAGAAAGGGACGGAACGCAATGATGCGTTCTTGGCTATTGGAAACATAGCCAACTCTGTGAAAAGTGCCATGGCACCGTACCTAGATGGAATTCTGATCTATGTTCGGGAGGGCCTTAGTCTCCAGTCTCGCAAACGAAGCTCTGTTGACCCTGTCTTTGACTGCATTAGCCGACTCGCCGTCGCTGTGGGCCAGTCTCTGAGCAAGTATATGGATGCTTTGCTAGATCCTATATTTGCGTGCGAGTTGACTCCTAAGCTTACACAAGCTCTTGTTGACATGGCGTTTTACATCCCTCCTGTCAAGGCAATCATTCAAGAAAAGCTGCTAGACATGCTCAGCAAAGTATTGTGTGGAGAATCGTTCAAACCCTTGGGTGCGCCTATCCCCAATACCCTCACTGCAGTACCGATTATCCCGAAGGATGCCAAAGATCCTCAGGTATATGAACATCGCAAAGCGGAAGTCAAACTAGCATTAAATACACTTGGCAGTTTCGATTTCTCAGGTCATATCTTGAATGAGTTCGTCCGCGACGTGGCCATTAAATATGTCGAGGACGACGATCCCGAAATTCGAGAAGCCGCTGCGTTAACCTGCTGCCAACTCTACGTGCGGGATCCTATTGTCAATCAGACGAGCCATCATGCTCTCCAAGTCGTTGGTGACGTCATTGAGAAACTGTTAACAGTCGGTGTTTCTGACCCTCAACCAAATATTCGGCGCACTGTTTTGGCTGCACTGGATGAGCGTTTCGATCCTCATTTAGCTAAGGCGGAGAATATTCGGACGCTCTTCTTCGCGCTTAACGACGAGATTTTCGGCATTCGAGAGGTAGCTATTGCAATTATCGGACGTTTGGCGCGACATAATCCCGCCTATGTCATTCCCTCATTACGAAAGACACTTATTCAGATGCTCACTGAACTGGAATTCTCAGACGTGGCGCGGAGTAAGGAAGAGAGTGCTAAACTACTGAGTCTTCTCGTACAAAATGCACAGGGATTGGTCAAACCATATGTTGATCCTATGATATCTGTACTTCTTCCCAAGGCAAAGGAACAAAATCCTTCTGTTGCCGCTACCATCCTCAAGGCAATCGGTGAGCTAGCAACGGTGGGCGGTGAGGATATGCTACCCTATAAGGATAAATTGATGCCGATTGTCATTGATGCCTTGCAAGACCAAAGCTCTATTGCAAAGCGCGAGGCCGCGCTTCATACACTGGGTCAACTTGCCAGTAACTCGGGATATGTCATAGACCCATATCTCGAATACCCGCAGCTTCTGGAATTATTACAGAACATCATCCGAGCTGAACCCCAGCGTGGGCCTTTACGCCAAGAGACCATCAAGCTGATGGGTATCCTAGGCGCTTTAGACCCCTACAGACATCAGGTAGGTAGTACCCTCCATATTGCTTCGGGCCGCCTCACTCGTCTGGGCGGTTTCATATCAATCGGCTAGCACTGAGTGCTCTATTTCGTACTTATTCTAGTAAACCCTTTCCTCTCGTGTTTTAAATACATGGCTAATAAATCTATAAATAGCAAGTCGAAGAGCGCACTCCTGATGCGAAGAGAAGTGTTGAGACCAATCGAATGACCGATATCTCGCTCATGATGACCGGGCTTACTCCATCGAGTAAGGAATACTATCCTACCGTAGTCATTAACTCCCTGCTGCACATTTTGAAAGACCAGTCTCTGGCTCAGCACCATGCTGCCGTCGTTGAAGCTATCATGAACATCTTTCGAACCCTAGGACTAGAATGCGTCTCATTCCTAGATCGTATCATCCCGGCATTCTTGTTGGTCATCAGAAGCTGTGCCCAGAACCGTCTGGAATCCTACTTCAATCAGTTGGCCACCTTGGTTAGTATTGTGCGACAACACATTAGGACTTACCTACCATCCATAGTAGAGATACTTCAAGAGTATTGGGACGTTTCATCGTCTCTCCAAAGCACAATATTATCGCTAGTGGAGGCAATCTCCAGATCATTAGAAGGTGAGTTCAAGATTTATCTAGCTGGCCTGTTGCCAATGATGCTTGGGATCTTGGAGAAGGACTCGAGTACTAAGAGGGTTCCTTCGGAGAAGGTCTTGCACGCCCTATTGGTCTTTGGGTCTAGCGCTGAAGAGTATATGCATCTAATCATTCCCGTTATTGTGCGGACTTTTGAAAAGCAAGGCCAGCCGACATTTTTAAGAAAGTCTGCTATCGAGGCGATTGGTAAGATTTCTCGACAGGTGAACTTGAACGATTATGCCGCGAAAATTATCCACCCGTTAGCGAGAATTCTCGCCAACGGTGAGATATCCTTGCGCGTAGCTGCTCTAGATACACTCTGTGCCCTCATCCAACAACTAGGCAAAGATTACTTGCATTTTGCTGGCACAGTCAATAAGGTGCTCCAGAGTAGCCCAATCCAGCATCAAAACTACGACCTTCTGGTATCTAAGCTGCAGAAGGGAGAAGTATTACCACAAGACTTGAGTTCGGAAGCCCGGTTCGTTGATCAACCCGACGAGCCCGCGTTTGCTGAGCTTGGCAATAAGAAACTTGAGATGAACGCTATCCATCTTAAGGGTGCCTGGGAGACAAAAGGCAAATCTACCAAAGAAGATTGGCAGGAATGGCTACGGAGGTTTAGCACTACGCTGTTGACCGAGTCTCCTAACCACGCCCTGCGGGCCTGCGCCTCTCTTGCCAGTGTATATCTCCCGCTTGCGAGGGAATTGTTCAACTCGGCCTTCGTCTCGTGTTGGAGTGAACTTTACGAACAATATCAGGATGAACTGATTCAGAATATTGAAAACGCCATCCGATCCGAAAACGTTCCTCCTGATTTGCTCGGTCTTCTTCTTAACCTTGCCGAATTCATGGAACATGATGACAAAGCTTTACCTATCGACATCAGAATTCTAGGTCGAGAAGCTGCTCGTTGCCATGCTTATGCCAAGGCACTTCACTACAAGGAGCTAGAGTTTTTACAGGACCAGAGTGGACCGGCCGTGGAGGCTTTGATTGTCATTAACAACCAACTCCAGCAATACGATGCAGCCATCGGTATTCTCCGTAAGGCACAGTTATACAAAGATGGCATCCAGCTTCGGGAAACCTGGTTTGAGAAACTAGAGCGATGGGAGGAAGCCCTTTCATTCTACAACAAGAGGGAACGAGAGCTTCCCGCAGACCAGGCAGTTCCAATTGACCTTGTCATGGGCAAGATGCGTTGTTTACATGCACTTACGGAGTGGGACGCGCTCGCCAACCTAGCGAACAGTACGTGGGCCAACTCAGCACCGGATGTCCAACGGCGTATCGCCCCTCTTGCGACTGCCGCCGCATGGAGCTTAGGCAAATGGGATTCTATGGAGATATACTTGTCATCAATGAGACGGAATTCTCCAGATCGTTCATTCTTTGGGGCTATTCTAGCACTCCATCGCAACCAATTTCGGGAGGCGACCGCAAGTATTCAACAGGCACGAGAGGGGCTGGACACAGAGCTCAGCGCTCTCGTGAGCGAATCTTACAATCGTGCTTATCAAGTTGTCGTACGAGTACAGATGCTAGCAGAGCTTGAGGAGCTCATTGTATACAAGCAAGCAGATGAAAAGAAAAAGGCGACTATGAGACGTACTTGGGAAATTCGTCTGAAAGGATGCCAAAGAAACGTTGAGGTGTGGCAGCGCATGCTTAGACTTCGTGCTCTAGTTATTACACCGGAAGAAAACATGCACATGTGGATCAAGTTTGCCAACTTGTGTAGAAAGTCTAACCGTATGGGACTTGCTGAGAAGTCTCTAAAGCAGCTCATCGGCAGCGATCATCCTCTTGATACCATCATTCCATACTGGGGCCAAAATGGCCAGGCTCAGGCCTCTTCAACTAGGAGAATTCCTCCCCAGGTTGTCTATGCCGTCCTGAAATTCTATTGGGAATTTGGTCAAGGCGCAAACATGCGCCAGACTGGCCATGCTGAAAAGACGCTATTTTGTCTCCGGAAATTTACTGCCGACACGGTACAGCGTCTAGAAATGGCCCGAGCCTCTATGCAGTCTGTCCCCAATGGTATGGAAATGATGGGTGACTACAGTTTCCATAATGGTGTAGAGCCGGGTATGTCCCATTCGAGATCCCAGAAAGAATTTCAAGATCAAACTGTTCTTCTGGCAAAGTGCTTCCTCAGGCAAGGAGAGTGGCAAGTCACTCTGAACAAGAGTGATTGGCAACACCAAACCGTTCAGGATATCCTTTCGTCCTACTCTAAAGCTACACAGTATAATCCCAAATGGTACAAGGCATGGCATGCCTGGGCTTTGGCAAATTTCGAAATAGTCCAGGCTCTTACTTCCCCGGGTGATCGGAAATCTCCCAGACCCGACCCAGCCTTGATAATTAGTCATGTTGTTCCAGCTGTAACGGGTTTCTTCAAGTCAATCGCTCTATCTTCTGGTAGCTCTCTGCAGGACACTCTCCGCCTCCTCACTCTTTGGTTTGCGCACGGCGGCAGCAGCGAGGTTAATGGCGCGGTTACTCAGGGCTTTGGTACTGTTAGTGTCGATACGTGGCTTGAGGTCATTCCGCAATTGATTGCAAGGATCAATCAGCCGAATCCACGGGTCCGACAGTCTATTCACAACCTGCTCGCCGATGTGGGCCGCAACCATCCTCAAGCGTTGGTGTACCCCCTCACTGTAGCCATGAAGTCCACCCAGAACACTAGGCGATCAAAATCTGCGGCGCTCATCATGGACAGCATGCGGGCTCACAGTTCGAAGCTCGTTGAGCAAGCAGATGTCGTTAGTCACGAACTTATTCGAGTCGCAGTATTATGGCACGAACTATGGCATGAAGGTATCGAGGAGGCCTCTCGACTCTGGTTTAGTGATCACAACCCCGAGGGCATGTTCGCTACTTTGAATCCGCTGCATGAGCAACTTGAAAGAGGTCCCGAGACACTACGTGAAATCAGCTTCGCGCAAACATTCGGACGCGATCTCACAGAAGCGCGAGAGTGGTGTCGCCAGTATGAGCAGACCCATGATATTACTGATATGAACGCTGCGTGGGATTTGTATTACCAAGTGTTCCGTCGTATCGGCCGACAACTTCCGCAGATGACATCACTAGAACTCACGTACTGTTCACCCAAGCTGCTTAGTGCTAGAAACCTAGACCTTGCGGTTCCCGGTACTTACCGCAGTGGTGCCCCAATCGTGCGGATCATCTCCTTTGAGGTGACATTCAGCGTCATCAATTCGAAGCAGCGCCCTCGAAAACTTAACACGACGGGCAGTGATGGTAAACCCTATGCTTTCCTTCTGAAGGGACACGAAGATATCCGTCAAGACGAGCGTGTGATGCAACTTTTCGGCTTATGCAACACGCTACTAGCAAACGATTCAGAGTGCTACAAAAGACATCTTGGCATCCAGCGATACCCAGCGATCCCACTTAGTCAGAACTCAGGTCTGCTCGGGTGGGTGCCAAACAGTGATACGCTCCATGTCCTAATTCGGGAATATCGTGAGAGCCGCAAGATTCTACTCAATATCGAACATCGCATTATGTTACAGATGGCGCCGGACTACGATAACCTTACTCTCATGCAGAAGGTTGAAGTCTTTGGCTACGCTTTGGATAATACCACTGGCCAGGACCTCTACCGTGTTCTCTGGTTGAAGAGCAAGAGCTCTGAGGCGTGGTTGGAGCGGCGTACCAACTACACACGTAGTCTCGGCGTCATGAGCATGGTTGGTTACATTCTAGGCCTAGGGGATCGTCATCCAAGCAACTTGATGCTTGACCGAATTACAGGCAAGATCATCCACATTGACTTCGGTGATTGTTTTGAAGTCGCCATGAAACGAGACAAGTATCCCGAGAGAGTACCTTTCCGCCTAACGCGTATGCTTACGTATGCTATGGAAGTGAGCAATATCGAGGGAAGCTTTCGTATCACTTGTGAACATGTTATGCGGGTACTCCGTGAAAACAAGGAGAGTGTGATGGCCGTGCTAGAGGCTGTAAGTTCCAAGTTTCACCCTCAAGCATTTGACCTATCGATACTAACAATATGATCCCGCGTATAGTTCATTCATGATCCTCTCCTGACCTGGCGTTTGACGAATGCAGCTTCGGCTAATGGCCCTAACTTCCATTCCGAACGTGAGGCCGCTCTTGAGGCTGGCACGCAGCGCACTCGTCGGCCCAGTATCTTGGAAGCAGAGCATCCACCTTCCGAATTACTCGCAGCCCAACTCGCCACCGAGTCGATGCACCAGGGTGGCCCCCCAGCTGTGCGTGGCCGTGCACGCACCAACTCGAGCTTATTTAATGGCCTGGCCCAACATGATGGTGAGATGGCTGAGATTCAGAACGCACGTGCTGTCGAGGTGCTCGACCGGGTGAACCAGAAGTTGACAGGCCGCGACTTCAAAGCCACCGAAGAATTGGAGGTAGTTCAACAGGTCAACAAACTCGTCATAGAGGCTACGAAGCTGGAAAATCTTTGCCAACATTATATCGGTTGGTGCTCTTTCTGGTAGTCGTGGTTCATTCAAATGTAGGTGGCCGCGTTTACCGAGGACCAAGCAGGCTGCTTCAATGTTTAGTAAATATGATTTGATGCGTAATTTGAAGGGGCCATAGGACCAGACTCACAATTAGGGATCATTTGCGTTAAATATCTTATATTGACCTGGCAAAGGGCGTTGATGGGTTCTGGGAGGAGAGATGGGAGCCTCAATATCCACCTGGCTGTCTGATAGGCTCCTGGATTTCTTTTTCTTACTGCTTATCCGTATCATTTTTCTGGTCGAGTTCTAGAGAAGGGCGGTTTGTTCAGCGGAGATCTGAGCATAGGTACTACGCGTGTTGTATCTTCGTGGCATTACGAGCTATTAGTGTGTTATATTAGCAGCGATAGAATTAAAAATCGTATTAAATTGTCCTGTTACCCATGTTTTGCTTGTGGTCAAAACACAAGTCATTGCGCTTGATATCCTATAGGTTGTATGACCATTTTTTGTATACTTTGTACATTGGTATAAATTGATACTATCGGAAAGATACAGATATAGATCCAACGAGACACTCCATTTCACATACACGCCATAAATCGTGTTATTACTAGGCTAAGGCACAATACTCCCCCCGCGGTCGTTTAAGTAAGTTGTTTTATGCAGCTAACATTCATATCCCCTTTTTCCCTGGATACACTGTTTAGTTAAAGTAAATCGGCGTTACCTATATTTATAAAACAACGCACGTTGTTATTCATGTGATGGGGTTGCGTGTAGATATAACTACCAAAGTATGAAACTGCGTGCTAGGTAACAGAGTGTGCCTACATAGGTAGTTTATAAATATAATTTGTTATAATTTTGGAGAAGTGTTACTATTGTCTTGTGTCATTTCTCCTCTGAGTGAGTGGTTATGACAAGCTGAACTTACTTGGCTAGTGTGTCGTCTAATTGCCACATATATTCCTATCCCTCTAGTCATGATATAAGAGAGAGGTATAGCCCTGATGCAATAGTCGATATGAAAAAGGGTAAGCTTGCCCTTTTCAATTCTCGAGACCATTAATTTTAGACTCTCGCCACGGGATTAGAGATATGAATAATTATGAGTACGCGCGGCTACTCAAGTATCCCATAGCTATGATTATCGCTCATAGAGGAAAAGACTAGACTCAGTCATCGGGTCTTCGGGTGTGCGTAAGAGTGTAACTCATCTGTTAAGAAAGCAGCTCCGGCGGTCAACCAAACCCTCCGCCAGTTGACCGGGCCAATGAGAACTGCTGACAGAGAACGGGAAGCAATCTAATGGCAGAGCCTAATCGCTCTAGTAGACGCCAGGATCCAGCTACTATTTATAAAAACGGTAGAAATCCCTTAGATCATGAGGTTTTTAGTCATCCTCCGTCGTATTATCAAGACAACGCAGAATCAAATTTCTAGAAACCCTAACTGACCCCGGATTCTCTAGCTGGGTTTGAAATACTGGATAGGTTCGATCTGCATTGGCGGCGTAAACACAGTAATTTGATCTCAAGCGGTGGATTTACTGATGAATTTATTAAATAAACTAGCGTTAGATTATTAAAACTCTCCAGAACATACGCGACTCAGATAGGGCCAGTCTCAATTAAGAAGCAGGTACCATCTCTCCAGTTGACGCAATGTCAGAGCATCTCCCGGAGTAGAGGCATAAGAAAGGTAGCTTCGAGGGGGGGAAGGGTGAAACATAGACCTCACTTCACGCCAAAGAAAAAAAAGAGAAATCCGAGTACTAGATGAGAAACAGAAGAAGAATAAATGACGAAGGACTATGAAGAACGGCGTAACGATAAACTACAGGACATAAGTTTCTTGAAGCAGAGTTCACGCGAAGCAATTCTCATAGTTCGTCTCCGACACCATCATGATTTTCCGAAGATAGCTTAATTTCTGCCTTGCCAATTTCCGCGCACTGTAACGAGGGCTCATGAGAGGACGTGGAATGTGTACTCGGATTGCAATAATTCTACTAGGATCCAGAGATTCCTATGACTATTCGGAATCTTCCGGAAATGACCCTAGAATTCTTAGTCTATATACACACAAAGGGGTTGGCAATCGGCCATGATAGTTGCCGACCTGTCATGCCTATTCTGGACACCCTTAAATACACTCATCCAGCTGTGTCTCGGATCGAGGTGACCGGTGTCGGATCAAGGTGACGGATTAAGGTAGTAATTTCAGGACAAGGTGAGGCTGAATTTCTATACCGAGACATCAGATGTTTCCTACATGAACCAAAGACCATGGCGGCTAGTGTCTATCCATGTGACAGATCTCGAAATCGCTAAAGAGTTGTTATGCGACGTTGGCGATATACTAGGTGTTGAAGTACTAGGTATATGAGTGTTTCAGTTGATTGATTAACTTACTGAATGACTCTTAGGTAGGTGGGAAGACCTCTATATATACATGTTCTGGTGACCGTTGCCCCTATTCATGACAGTGACTCCTTGACCCCTTATACTTTCGACACTGGGTTCAAACCCCGGTAACTTGATAGCCGGGTTAGCTCGCCGAAGCTCAGACCCGAGTTCTGGGTCATCGTGGTATTCATCTAGTTTGTCCTCGTATTGTGCGACAACAGAGGGTATGTTCAGAGACCTTTGCTTATTAATTATTCGAGAAGCGATCATCTCGCGGAGGCCAGCTCACCATGAAGGGATTGTGATGAGAGTATTGATTGAAGTTAGACACGCTCATGCAGCTGAGTCTTGAGTGTATGTAACTCGTCCCTGCCAAATAGCTGCTACCCGACCTTTGGCCAATTGTTCTCTAGACCCTGCTCTTATGACCAAGACGAAGTTTCAAGTCCTCAGTACGCTCAAGAAACCTCCTGATCGTATCTATTGATGCTGAAGCAGTGTAGGTGATCCCGTTGAGATTATCCTGGGCGAACATGTTGGTTTGTATGGAGTTGCCAGGTTGGATGAAGGCTTGTTCCATTGCTAAGCCCAACCCCTCGAGAATTGGAGAGAGCTCGAATAAGCTGACAGGTGAAGCTAGCATCTGTAACGAAGTCGCTAATCGAGTAGTCGAAAGACATGGTGACGAGCCTTCTATTACTAGATTGGGGAGCTAGAAATCAGTGGCGATTCAAGCCGTCTCAAGACGTCAGACACCGGTTTTTAAGAGAGATGAAAAAAAAGATAGGAAGGCATGTCCTGTCAACTTCAGGGGCTGAGGATCCGTTAGCTCATCTTGCGAGGATACCGGCACTCGACACAGAGAGCCTCAATCGATTGAGAGTTTGAAGTCCCCAATTCCCCGCAGCTGGAACAAGGCATTCAGTGCTTCGTAGGTCAGCAAAGCAGAATCACTTGTTGCTGTTAGCACAAGGCATATTATTTTAGTCCTATACAAATAACGCAGCGTATAGAAAGCCTTGTATATACCGATCTCTTGAGGAGTTACACTCTACACTAGCTTAATCACAGGCCATCCTATGTTAGAGTGACTAGAGAGGTAAAAGTTAACTTTCTTTGTGTCTTGCTTAGGGGAAACACGAAGAGAAACCTTTCCGATAATTACATGTCCCGTCAGTAGATTCTTCAAGGGGACAGCTGATAGGGCTGGGCTTCATGGTTGACTTGTAGGACTAAGTATATGATTATGCACATACACAATCAAAGGATACTATTACTGTGGCTCTGCATTGACAATGATTGTTAGGGGATGTGAGAAGGAACTTCCATTTTAAACTGGGGAAAAGTTCTTGTGCCACTGTCGGGAATATATTGCTGGCGCTAGACGAGTTTGCTTAGGCCTTCTACCAGTTTTGTTTCCGTGGTTCTTTTCGACCTTTTGAATTCATCAAAGGAGAAATCGGAATCTATCTTGTATAGACTGGAAAACTATCGCTACCGCATTGAACCCGCATAACGAGATGGGAGCTTTAAGGGGTATGTTCTCATAATAGGAGGGGAGTAAATATTGCTACTTAGGGACATATGTGTTTTAGGATCACCGAGTCGCTCTCTAATGCTTTTTGCTTATTGGATATTAATATTTTCCGGGTAGATATAGCCCTTGCAGAACCACGTTCGTGAACTTTATCTGTTCTCCTGTCCCTATTGCACAATGAAGGCTACACTGGTTCATCTTAACGCGTAAGTAACTAACACTGTGTGATAAAACGCTGAAACGGGAATAGGTCGTTTGCGGAAGGACTAAGTAAATTGCAATGTGACGGTGATGATTCGCTGGTGGCTCGGATCTAAGTATGTCGCGAGTGATGAATGTAGCCACTGACGTGATAGATTGTAAATTTCCTTATTTATGGACTTATGCACGCACGCGTTTCGTTTATGCTGGTATCCGATTATCCCGTCTCTCGGCGTAGACTAAATGTAATGGCTTGATCGCCGTGCACTTGGTGGACTATTAGGTGGGTGGCACAGAGGCTATTAGAATGTGTTTCGTTTCATGTGAATTCATGTGCTGGTAACCCAGCAATACCGAAAATCCGTATTGCCTACTCGCGATTTAGGCACGAAAAGTTGACGCTTTTGCCTGGGAATCGTCTCCAAACGGTCGGAGAACCCGGGGGGATTTTGTAAAAATGCTTGTTTGCTGTCATTTAGGATATAAATGAGCGAAGATAATTTAACAAAGTACAAGCGTTGGCAAGCTTGTGCTCAAGAAAGGACCACAAGTAAACAAGTTGTTTGTTAAGTGGACAGGATCTTGAGTTACGACTCTCGAAAGGCCTGCTAAAGCAAAATTGTGTCGGCGGCATATCCCCTTAGTAGGCGTACAATTGAAGTTATACTTGATGCAAGGGGCATGCATATCTAGTGTCTTCATCTTGAACTCGATCTGTTTTGGGTCATTTCGGGAAATATGAGAATGCCTACGTGAAATGGTGTCAGTACCAATTCAGACCGTTCAAACCGTTCAGACCAAAGTAGCTAAAGGACACGGCTTTGCCAAGGAGCGGTCTCAGCCTATGGCTCTCCGTCGTAGCCGGTGGTGGGGCTGGCTAACCGAGACACCACGGACTGTCTAGGCCTGAACTCATCGCCTGACCCCAGCGTCACCTGGCTGATTGGGTTTTATCTGTCGGTTCATGTTGCCGTAATCCTAGTTGTATTTGCCGTCTCCTACTTGAAATTGGCCCCAGATCATGTACTGTAACGTCAAAACACCGTCAGTCCGTCCGATCTATGACACAAGTGTCGGGAAATAGTAGCAAATATTGATGGTATTGTGAAACGAGTGGAAGATGTTAGTTTGGGCCTTGCAGCATGGGTGTGTCTGTAAGGCCAAGGAAGTATGTTGTGGCACACATTGGTTCTCATATGATACTGAACGCGAGAGACTGATGGATAAATTTAATATTGACGGGCCTACGAAGAAGAGGTCCGGCTTAGCCATGAGGGAGGAGGTAATAATTTGTTTGCGCTCCTGATAATTCTCATCTTCTTATGTGTGATGATAAGGCTGTACATAAGCCGTCCCCTATCTTGATAGTGAAACCGCTCATGATATTAGATGTAAGCGAGCAAACTTGAAAGGGTGAATATAGAGCTGTTCGTCGCCTCCTGTGTTTCGATTAAGAGTGGCCTCACGATCTGAGAATAGAGCACGCATTTTGTGCTTCAGCGTTCCATAATTTTGGATACTCTTTTGCCGTGCAGTGTTGTTTTAATTAGACTAACTAGAGTAGGTAGTCATACTGATTATTTGTTCCATTGCTCACCAATGTATAGATAGAATCATGTTTGCGTATAGGGACATTGGGGGTAAGTCTTGGGTAACCTACTGAAGAATAGAATTGAAGTGAGAACTGTGGAGGGAATTATAAATGGGTATATAAGCCTTGAGAAACAGGGAGCTCCGGAGACTCGCTAGCGATGATTTGAACTTCTGAGATGTTTGCCTTCGCTGAGGCCGCATATGTATTGTTCTGCTTCTCGTATAAACTATGCTTTCTTCGTGCAGTGATATTTTTCATGCCTAATTATAATAAAACGCCTATTTACATAGTAGTAAATAAGGTATATGGTAAATATATATATTTTAAATATAACGCATACCATAAGCGGATTAACACTATAAGCAGATTAACACTTAGCTTAGCGGTATTTTTTAAGGTAATTTTTATAGGAAATATTTTTTTAATTTTAAATAATTTTATAAATTTTAATGTTATATATTAATAAATAATATTATTTAAATTATAATAAAATAAAAAATTTAAAAGTATTTTTTATATTTTTATAGCATTTTTTTTTATAAAAATATTATTAAATATAATAAATATATTAATATATAATATAAGCAAATTAATATTATAAATAAATTAACACTTTTATAAGCTATATAAAAAAAGGCTATATATATTATATAATATTTAAATAACTTTGTTAATTTTAATGTTATATATTAATAAATAGTACTTTTAAATTTTTTATTTTATTATAGTTTAAAAAGTATTAATTATTAGTTTATAATATTAAAGCCTATAAAGTTATTTAAAAGTAAAGTAAATATTATTTTATAAAAAATTAGCTTTTAAAGTATGTTAAGCTAAAGTATTAATTTGCTTATAATATTAATCTGCTTATATTTTATGTTAGTTAATTATATAAATATTATAGTTTTTAGCTAAGTTTAGTTATTAATATTTTATTATTATTAAAATTAATTTTTTTTTTTTAAATATATTATAAGTATATTTTTATAAAGTTCTTTAATAAATAAAGTTTTTATATATAATAACTTTAATATTATTAGTTATTTTTAATAAATAACTAGTTTATTTATTTATTTTTAATATTATTATTATTTTAATTTATTAACATTTTTTATTAATAGTTTTTTTAAAATATAAACTTTATTAATTAATATTTTTAAGTTTTTTTTATATTTAATATATATATATAATTAATAATTTTATTTTTTTAATTATTAAAAATAATTTATTAATTAAAATATATATAGTTAAATATTTATATAATTCTTTTATTATATTTATAATTTTTTTAAATTAATTAATAATAATAAAATTATATTTAAAAAAATGTTATTTATTTTACTTATTATAAATTAAAATATTACTTTTAACTAAAATATTTAAAAGTTTTTTTTTAACTTTTACAAGTTTAAGTTATTATTTTTTTAAAGCTAAAATTATTATTAATATTTTTTATTATATATTTAATAATTTAATTTCATATTATATATTAAACTTATTTAAAATAAAAAAGCATAATTTATTTTTTTATTTATTTATTAGCTAAATTTAGTTAGCAACTATTTTATAAATTTTAAACGCGGTTTTTAAGATATAATCTTTTAAACTAGGTTTTTTAAACCGGATTTTTTGTTTTTTAAATAATAAAATATATTATTAAACTTATATTACTAGTTTAATGTATAATAAGCTACTGCTTTTTAAAAAATCTTGTTAAATACTTTTATTTATTTATTTATTTATTATAATTAACCTGTTATAATTATGCTTTTATAATAAAAGCAAAAATATTTTTAGGCTATGTTAATTTATAATAAAAGCAAAAAATATTAAGGTATTTATAAGTAAAAGTTTATATTTAGCAAAGAAAATTAAGTAAAAAAAGCTTGTTTTTTCTTTAAAAGTTATTTTAAACTTTTGTTATAAAAATTAAAGTTAACGTTTATTATTATTAAAAGTAAAAATATAAAAAAAAAGTTTATAAAGTGTTTAAAGTTTTAAAGGTTTTATAAAATTTAATAAAAAGCGAAAAAAATAATTATAAAGTTTATAAAAGCTATATTAAGTGTTTTTATATTATATAATAAAATCTTATTAAGCTAAAAAAGTTTATATAATTAATAATATATTAAGGTTAATTAATATATATATAAAAGTTTAATAAAATAATAAGCTTAATAATAATAAATATAAACTTAATAATAATAAAATAATAAACTTAATAATAAATAAAAATATTATAAAGATTTTAATAGGTAAAAATGTTAAAATAATTTAATAATATTAAAAAAAAGATTATAAAGCTTAGTTATATTTTAGCTATATTTTTTTAAAAAAAAAGCGTTTTAAAAGTTATTATAAAGGTTATAAAAATATAAAAAAAAAAGTTAAAAACTAGTTATTAAAGCTATTAAATATACTTTATTAAAAAAATTTATTTTATTATATATAAAAAAATATTAACTTGTTTTTTTTATTATATTAAGCTTATATATATTTTTTATTTGTTTTTTTTTATATTTTTTATAAAGTTTTTACTTTTTTTTTTAAAAGCTTTAATTTTTAAAATAATATTTTAATATAAATTTTCTTAGTTTTTTTTTAACTATTTTTATAATTATTTAGGTTATTTTTTTTATTATTATTTTTATTTTTTTATAAAGCTATATTTATAATTTTAATAATATATTTTTTAATAAGCTTATTAAATACAGCTTATTTAATTACTATTTTTATTTTGTTTTATATTTATTTTATAAACTTAACTATATATTTTTTAAACATTTTAATTAATATTTTTATATTAATATTATATAGCTTTTATAAGTTTATATTATAGTTTATATAATATAGTTTTTTTAATATTATTATTTTAATTAATTTAACAAAGTTTTTAATTAAAGTTTTTTTATATTTTTTAAGCTTTTTTATTTAATTTTATACTTTTAATTTAATTTAAATAAAACAAATTAACGTTTTTTATTTATTAGTTAATTATTTTTATTATTTTATTTATTATTTTTAAGCAAAATTATATAAAATTATAATAGCTTTAAGTAAATTTTTTAGTTATTATTATTAATAATTATTATATATATATAAAGTTATATTTATTAGCAAATTATTTTTAACAACTTAATATAACTTAAAATATTAATTTATATAATATTTAGTTTAATTTTATATTTTATAGCTTATTTATTATAATTATTAGCATTATGTTTAGCTTTAAGTAAAAGCTTTTTTTAATTTTAACAGCTTTAATAAGTTTTAAGTTAATAGTTTTAAAAATAATTTATATATTATTATATTAGCTAGTTGCTTTTATTACTTTTATTGCTTTTATTATATATTTTATTATTATTTATTATATTATATTATTTAATTACTTTTTATTAAGGTTATATTAAGCTAAATATTATGTTATTTTTTAATAGTTTATTTATAACTATAATAAGATTTTGCTTAATATAATATATTAATATTTTTTTAAGTTATTTAAATAAATATTTAATTGTTTTTTATTAATATTAAGTTTATTAGTTTTTAAAACTTTTTATATTGTTATTTTTATTATAATTATATAGCTTTTATTATAGCTTTTTAATATTTAAAAGGTTTTAATGTATATTTAATAATACTTTTTTGCTTATATTTTATTTAAGGTTTTTTATTTTTAAAATAAAAATCTTTAATTTAAAATTATTATATTTATTATTATTATATATATATATTATTTAAAAAATAGTTAAAAAGTAATATATTATATATATATATATTATAATTTAAATAATATTAAATAAATTATTTAAAGCATTTTAATTTAATAAAATTAAAAGTTTGCTATTAATATATTAATTATATAAGGTTTTTTTTTATAATAAAAAAAAAGTTAATATAATATATATATTTGTCACGGTCGGCAATATCACGAAGACAGGGCTCCGGAACTATTGTTATGTATTCGTAGGAATTTACACTTAAGGAAGGAAAAGGGAAGCTATTTACAAACGGGCTGCCTAGGATGTGTCATATGTGTAGGTGGTAGGCAGTGGGGTAGGTGGTCTATGCGTAGTGGGGTTGACAGGGATCATAGTGTGCAGGGGTCATAGGCGTGACTATATTAAAAGTTTTTATTATTTTTTATTTGCTAATATTTTTTATTTACGGTATATATAACAGCTTTTTAATTTTAGCCTTTTTTAAGTTTTTAAATATTAGTTTATATTTTTTATTAAAGTTTTAAATAAGTTGCTTTATATAAATATTTTTTTAAAATATTAAATATTATATATTATAAAATATTTTTTTATTATATTAGGTATTTTAATAATAGTTTACTTTTTATTTTTAAAACTTTTAATTTTTATTATGTTTATTAATTTATATATATTTTAACTTTAATTAATATTTTTTATAAAAATTTATATTTTTTAATTTTATAATTAATTATATTATTAATATTATTTTATAAATTTTTTAATATTATAAAAAGTTTAATTTATAAGCTAATTATTTAATATGTTTTATTATTATTAAAAGCTTAACTTATTATTATAACTATTTTTTTACTAATTTTTTAAGTAAATAATACATTTTATATAGCTTTAAGTTTATTTTATTTTTAATATTAAACTTTATTTATTTATATTTTTTATTATATTTAATTTTTATATTAATAGTTATAAAGTTTATTATTTTTTTAGTTTTTTTTTAATATATTTATTTAATTATTTTATAATTAATTACTTTTAATAAAACTTATAATATTAATATTAAATTTATTAGTTTAAATTTTAAAACTATTTTATTTATAAAACTTTATAATATTATTTATTTTAAATTATTTAGGTTATATTATAATATTATTATAATTATTATTTATAAAATGTTAAAGCTATTATAATAATATTTAATTACTATTTTAATAATTTATTTATTTAAAAATAATATATTATTAAAAATTTTAGCTTTATTTTTATTTTTATAAAATATTTTATTTATATAGTTATAATATAAAATATAAACAGATTAATAGTTTAGCTTAATATATTTTAAAAGCTAATTTTTTATAAAATAATATTTACTTTATTTTTAAATAACTTTGCTAATTTTAATATTATATATTAATAAATAATATTTTTAAAATTATAATAAAATAAGAAATTTAAAAGTATTTTTTATTATTTTATAATATTTTTTTTTATAAAAATATTACTAAATATAGAAAATATATTAAAATTTTTTAATATTTTTAGTATATTTAGTAATATTTTAGCAAAAAAAAAATGCTATAAAATAATAAAAAATACTTTTAAATTTCTATTTTATTATAATTTTAAAAATATTATTTATTAGTTTATAAGATTAAAATTAGTAAAGTTATTTAAATATTATATAATATATATAGCTTTTTTTTATATAGCTTATAAAAATATTAATCTGCTTATAATATTAATTTGCTTATATTATATATTAGCATTTATATTAATATTATTATTTATTTTAATATTTAATACTTTATATTTTTAAATATTAAAATTGTTTTTTTATTAAATTTATATATTATAGTTAATATATTATTATATACTTTTTAGCTTAATAACTTTTAAAAAGTATTTTTTATTAATATTTTTAATATTTTAATAATAAAATTTATAATAATTATATAATATAATTATAAATAAGTTTTTATTAACTATAATAATTTAAAAGGTTTTTTTTTAATTTATTTAATTATTAAAATATTTTAGGTAATAATTTATATATATTTTATATTTATTTTATTATTTTTTAAATATAAAAACTTTTTAAGTTTTTTTTTTATTTTGTTTTAAAATATATAATTTTAATATTATTAATTTTAACATTTAACTTTTAAATATATAATATATAAAGTTATTAATTTATTTAAATTTTATTTTATATATATAATTTTATTTTTTATAATTTTTTATTTATAGTAACGGTGGTGTGGCTATGCTAGCAGCACAGCCTTACAACCACACCATTAGCCACAGCATATATATATAGGTGTGTATGCCTTACATACTTGTTCCTTCTTTTCCCTTTTCTTTTCTCATACGTAGATTTTATACAAATAGAGTATTTTATCGCGAAGCTACGCCTTCTGTGATTACTTAACCGTAACATTTATTTTATATTTTTTTTTTAGTTTTTTTTTAAATTTATTTATTTATTTATATTATTATTATTATAAACTTTAATTTATTTATTATATTATTTAACTTGCCTTTTTTTTAGTTTTATTTTTTTTATTTTTTTTATTTATTTATATTATTAATAACTTAAATAATATATTTAATATTAAGTTTATTTTTTTAATATATATTTTATATTTAAATTATATTACTTTAAATAAATTAATATTATTATTAATTTTAAGCTTATTTTAACTATATTAATTATTACTATATTATTTTTAATTTAATTATATAATAACTTGTTTTTTAATAACATTTTATTTAAATATATTATTAATTAAATTTAATTAATTAATATAATATATAATATAAACAAATTAATATTATAAACAGATTAATACTTTTATAAGCTATATAAAAAAAAGCTATATATATTATATAATATTTAAATAACTTTGCTAATTTTAATATTATATATTAATAAATAATACTTTTAAAATTATAATAAAATAAAAAATTTAAAAGTATTTTTTATTATTTTATAACATTTTTTTTTACTAAAATATTACTAAATATGCTAAAAATGCTTAAAAATTTTAATATATTTTCTATATTTAGTAATATTTTTATATAAAAAAATATTATAAAAATATAAAAAATATTGTTAAATTTTTTATTATATTATAATTTTAAAAATATAATTTATTAATATATAGTATTAAAATTAGTAAAGTTATTTAAAAGTAAAATAAATATTACTTTATAAAAAATTAGCTTTTAAAGTATATTAAATTAAACTATTAATCTGTTTATAATATTAATCTGCTTATATTTTATGTTAAAGCTTTTATATTATTAGTTTTATAAATAAAACATTATAATTTTAAACCTTTTTTTTTATAATAATTTTATTTTTTATTAAAATTATAATATATATTTTTTTAGCTATATTATTATTTTAATATATGTTTTTAAGTTGCTTAAGTTTTATAAAAATTTAATTTTTTTTATAGTTTTTATTTTTACTTTTATTATTATAGCTTTTTATTTATTAACTTTTAACTTTAATAATTTTATTAATAAATAACTATAAAATACCTTTTATAATAATAATATTAATTTAATTTTTTTAAATATTTATAAAAAAAATTTTAAGTTATTAAATATTATTATATTATTTAATTTTAATATTTATTATATATTAAAAGCTAATAAAGAAAAGCTATTATATTTAATATTATAATAACTTTTTTTTTAAATAATATTTTTAATAATATTTTTTTATAATAATATTAAGTTTATAATAACTTTAGCTTTTTATTTATTATTTTTTATATAATAAATATTAAATAGCTAAATAATATTAGTTTTTTTATTTAGTTTATTTTGTTTTTTTTAATAAAGCTTATTAAATATTTTATTTAAAATATTTTAATTTTTAATTTTAAGTTTATATGCTTTAATTTTAGTTTTTTATATTTATTATTTATTAATTAAGTTAATATATATTTTTTTATTTTTAAATAATTTTATAATTTTTTTTAATTTTTATATTTTCTTTTTTTATATATTTTAAATTTTTATTTAATATATAAACTTTATATCTGCTTTTTTTATTTAATTATTATTTAGTTTTTTTAATTTTTTTTTTTTTTTTTTTTTAGTTTATTTTAAAAATAAGATTTTTATATTTTATAATATAGCTATTTATACTTTTACTATAAAATATTTATTTAAGTTAAGCAAATTAAGCATTTTATTTAATAACTTAAATTTTTTAATATAATAAAATATTTGTTTTTTAATTTAGTTTTATATTAAATATCCTTATATTATAAATATTTTATTTTAATTAAATTTTTTTATTTTCTTATAATATAAATTTTTTATTATTTTAATTTCTTAATTTTATTTAATCTTAATTAGCTTTTTTAATTTATTTAAATATATTATTTATTATAGTAATTTATTATTTAAAATTATATTTAAATACTTTTTTTAATAGTAAAACTATATATTTATTTAATTTTATAGTTATTTTATTAAAATAAGCTTATATATATTATTTATATTATTATTAATATTTTAAAAAATATTATTAGGTTTTAAGTTATTATTACTTTATATTATATTACTTTAACTTTTTTTTTAATTATAACTAATATTTTAACTTTTTTTATAAATTATATTTATATTATATAATTAAATATATTAATTATAATTTTATTTTTATTAAATTAAAAAGTTTTTAATAATAAGTTTAGTTTTAGTTTATTTATTAACTATATTTTTATTTTATATTTAATTTTTATTTATTTATTATTTTAAATTATTAAAATATATATATTAAATAAAGCTTGCTTTATTATATAAATAAATTTTTTGATTTTTTTTATTAAAAAGATTTTATTATTTATTATAAACAGTATTTTTTTTAGCTATTTATAGTTTATTATATAATTTAAAGCTTTTAAATTTATATATATTTTATATTTATTTAATGTTTTAAAAAATCTTATAAATATTTTAATATAAATATATTATATATTTTTTTTATAATTTTATTTTTTATATAATTAAGCTATAATTATAAAAATAATAAATTTTTTATTTAATATTTTTATTTTATTTATTTTTTATTTTTTAGCTATTATTTAAAAACTTATAGCCTTTTTTTCTACTTTATATTTATTAGTTTATTTTTTTTATTTTTTTATTTTAATAGTATATAAGTTTTTATAAATATAATTTATATATTTTTTTCTTAAAAACTTTTTTATTATATTTATAATATATTTTTTATATTATTATTATTTTGTTAATAATTATTATTTTTATTTTTTAAGATTTTTTTTTAGTAAAAAATAATTTATGTTTTTTAACTTTGCTTTTTTTTTTTTTTTTTACCAAGTAATATTAATTTTAAAAATATTGTTTTATTAACTTATTATTACCTAGTTTAATTTAACGTTTTTATTAGCAACGTTATTTATAATGTTTAAAAAAGCATTTTTTACTATATTTTTTATTATATTAACTAGCTTTTTTATATATACTTTATTATAAAAATTATTTTTATTTATTATTTAAAGTATATATTTAGTTAAGTTTAAATTCTTTTTAAAATTAAATTTTATAAACTTAATTATTTTAAAATTAATATTAGCTTTTATTATAAAACTAGCTTTATTTACTTTAATAGCTTTTAATATTTATTAAATTATTATTTATTAATAGCTAATTTACTTATTTTACATTTTAAGTTTTACTTATAAAATAACTTAAAAATAATATAAATGCTATTTAAAATAATAACTTTATTAATATTTAATTAATTATTTATTTAAGTTATTATATTATTACGTTTTTTTAAGCTTTTGCTTTTTTTTTAATATATATTAAAAAATTATTTAAAATATATTTAAAGCTATTTTTAAGCTTAATAATAAGTTGTTAAAGTTTTTAATAAATTATATTATATATTTTTAATATTTATTTAATTGCTGTTTTTTTATTAGCAGCTTTATAAAGTTTAATTATTTTTATAGCCTAAGTTTTAATTAAAATTTTATTTTTAAGCTATTATTTTTTAAATTAGTTTTTTTAGCTTATATAGCTTTGTTAATATATTAGCTATTAATATTTTTAATTTTTTTATTAGCTTTTATAATGCTATTATATTATTAGCTAATATTAATTATTTTAAATTATTTAAATATTTTTTTAGCTTATTATGCTTAAGCTATTTTTTATATAATTTTATATTATTTTATATTTTTTAAATACTTTATTATGCTATTTATAAATAAATATATATTTTATAAATATATTTTAAAGCTAACTTATTTATAGTTTTTTATTTTAACTAATATATTTAATTAAAAGTTAAAAAATTTATTATATTATAGCTTTTATTTCCTAGTTAAGTTTTATATATTAATTAATATAAGTTAAGCTTTTTAACTTTTTATAAACATTGTTAAAGTATTTAAAAAGCTTTTAATTAAGTTTATAATATTAGCTTTGTTTAAGTTTACCAGGTTTTTTAAGTTGTTTTTTATTTTATAAAATGTTAATAGGTTTTATTTATATAATAATAAGTTTTATTAATATTTATTTAACGTTAAGCTTTATAGCTATTTTTTGCTAAAATAAATAAGTAATTTATAAAAGTTAATATTTATATTAGCTTTTTATTTAAAAATACTTAAAATTTATATAGTTTAAATGTTTTTAATATATAAATTTAAGTTTAATTAATTAAAAATAATAAAAGTTTTATAATAAAAAAAATGTTTTTAAGTTTTTAAAACATTTTAATGTTTGTTTATATTTTATTATATATTACCTATATAGTTTTTTTTAATTACTTAAACCTAGATTTATTATATTATATTTTTAATAAAAAATTAAACTTTATAAAATTAAAAAGCTTTTATAAAATTAACCTTTTTATTTATAGCTTTTAACTTTTTTATTAATATATTTTATATTATTTAATTAGCTTTATTATAATAATAAATAAATATTTATTTATTAATTTTTTATTTTAAAAAATAAAGTAGAAAATTTAAGTAAAGTTTAATTAATTTCTTTATTAACTTAACTTTATTAGTTTAAAGTTTTTTAATTATAACTTTTTATAAAAATATTTTAAGCTTTTATAATATTTTATAAACTTATAATATATATTAATTATTAAAAAGCTTAAATATTATTTAATAGTTTAAAATTTATTAAAGTTATATTATATTATTTATTTAGCTTTTAATTTTAACTTTATTAAGCTTATTTTATTTTATTTATTTAATTTTAATTTTAAATTTATTAATATTTTTATATAACGTTTTATAATATTATATAATTAATAAATAATTTATAATTTTTAGTTTTTTAAAATAAGTTAATTAATAAAATATAATAAAATAATAAAATAAAGCTAAAAAAATATAAAAATAATAAAACTTAAGGTTTAAAAAATAAGGTAAAGTTATAAATATTAATAAAATATATTTAAATTAATAATAAAGCTTAAACTAATAAAACATGTTTAAATTAATAATAAAATTTAAAATAATAAAGCTTTTAACGCTATTATATAAATATTTAAAATAAATTTTAATTTAATTAAATTTATTATTTAGTAGTTAATATAATATATATAGTTAATTAATTATATAGCTAATTATTAGCTATTAATTTATTAAACTTATTTAAAATAAAAAAGTATAATTTATTTTTTTATTTATTTATTAGCTAAATTTAGTTAGCAACTATTTTATAAATTTTAAACGCGGTTTTTAAAATATAATCTTTTAAACTAAGTTTTTTAAACTAAGTCTTTTATTTTTTAAATAATAAAATATATTATTAAGCTTATATTACTAGTTTAATATATAATATTATATATTATTAGCTTATAATTAAAATATTATTTTTATTATTATATTATTAAATATATTTACTTTTTAATATAAGTATATAAAAGGCTTTATTATTAATAAAACTATATAAAAAGTATTTTTATTATAATTGCTATAAGTAATTAAAATAAAAAACCATTTTTT
Organism: Xylaria sp. Z50; assembly: GCA_037356035.1. Lineage (NCBI taxonomy): Eukaryota > Fungi > Ascomycota > Sordariomycetes > Xylariales > Xylariaceae > Xylaria > Xylaria sp. Z50. The sequence continues at coordinate 86,581 of JBAWJU010000100.1, forward strand.
TATTATTATAATATATTATATTACTTTATATTTTATAGCTTTTTTTACTATTTATACTTTAATAAAAAGTTTATATTAAAAGTATATTAAAATAAAAATAGTTATTAATATTATTTTTAATTTTTAAAACATTTGTTTATAATTTTTAAATTAAATAAATAAAGTAATTTTTTTATTAAATAATTATATAATATAATAATTTTGTTATAATTATAAATTAAACTTTAAAAAAAAGAATTTTTTATTTTTTTTTATTTAATTAATTTATTAATTTAATAAATACTTATATTTTAAAAAAAGTTTAAGCTTTTATATATTAAATATATAATATAAAAGCTATAATTAATATTTATTTTTAATATTTTATTATTAAGTTTTTATTTATATTATTTAATATTATTTTTTATTAATTAATAAAGTTTTTAAATATTAAATCTTTAGTTAAAAATAAATATATTTTTTATTTTTTATTTTTTATTTTTATTTTATTTTTTAAGCTTTTTTATATTTTTATAATATTTTTTTTTATTAAATTTTATTTTTATTTTATTATTATAAATTATATTAATATTATATTTTTAAAAACAGGTTTAAAAATAAAGTTTTATATAAAATATATTTATATAGCTTTATATATTTATTATATTATTTAATATTATTATATTATTTAATATTATTATATTATTAAATATTATTTTAATATTTTAAATATTTTAACTATATTTATTTTATTTATAAAAAAGTTATATTTTAAATTTAAATTAGTTAATAATATTAAAAAAAATATTAATTAATATTTATAATAGTTTAATAAAATATTATATTTTTTTAAAAAAAGTTTTTTTTTTAAATTTATAATATTATTTATAAAGCTTTAATATAAAATATAAACAGATTAATATTATAAATAAATTAATAATTTAGCTTAATATATTTTAAAAGCTAATTTTTTATAAAATAATATTTATTTTATTTTTAAATAACTTTATAAGTTTTAATATTATAAACTAATAATTAATACTTTTTAAATTATAATAAAATAAAAAATTTTAAAGTATTTTTTATATTTTTATAGTATTTTTTTTTATAAAAATATTATTAAATATAAAAAATATGCTAAAATTTTTAGCATTTTTAATATATTTAATAATATTTTAATAAAAAATAATATTATAAAATAATAAAAAATATTTTTAAATTTTTTATTTTATTATAATTTTAAAAGTATTAATTATTAATTTATAATATTAAAACTTATAAAATTATTTAAATATTATATAATATATATAAAGTTTTTATATATAGTTTATAAAAATATTAATTTATTTATAATATTAATTTATTTATATTATATATTATATATTTTTTAAATTTTTTTTATTATATTTAAAAATATTTTTTAAATAAAATTTATAATTATTTAAAATATAAATATATAATATATATTATAAATAAATTAATATTTAACTTAATAATATTTATTAAAATAATTATTATAAAAACTTTTTTTTTTATTTTAAATAATTTTATTAATTTAAATATTATAAACTAATAAATAATATTATTTAAATTATAATAAAATATTAATTATTAGTTTATAATTTTAAAATTTATAAAGTTATTTAAATATTATATAATATATATAAACTTTTTTTATATAGCTTATAAAAATATTAATTTATTTATAATATTAATTTATTTATAATTTATATTATAAATAATTAGCTTTTAAAATAATTATTAATTATATTTTTTATAAATAATGTTTTTAAATAAAAGTTTAACTTATTTAAAGTTAATTTTTTTACTTATTATTTAATATTTAATATAATATTTTTTTTAAAAAAATAAATTATTTAATTTATATTAAATATTTTAAGTTTTTTTATTAAAATACTTTTTTATATTAAATTAATTAATATTTTATAAAATAATAACTTTTTTATATATTGTTATTTTTTATTTTTTATTTTTTTTATTTTTTAATTTTATTTTTTTTTATTAAAAAAACCTAAGTAATACTATATTTTTAATTAATAAACTTAAAATAACAAGCTATTTAAATATAATATTAATTTTAAAATATTTAAAATTATTTTTATTATTAATTATAAAAACAGTTTATTTTTAAAATTTTTATTTTATTTTGTTTTTTATAGTATAGTTTTTTTATAAGTTATATAAAATTATTTTTAAAGTTAAAAAATTTAAAAAAACTATTAAATATTATTAACTTTATTAATAATATTAATATTATAATATTAATTTTATAAATAGTTAAAAAATATATTAATAATAATAATTTTATTAAAATAATTATTAAAAAAATAAAGTTATAAATTATTAAATATTTTATTTTTTTAATAATTTATTTTTTATTTAAAGCTAAATAGCATTTTATTTTTTTATATTAAACTTTAAATTTTATTTTATTTTTAATTTTATTATTAAAAAAAACTTAAAATATATACTTTTTTAAAATTTTTATAATAAGTTAAAAAGTTTTTTTATTTATTAATAAAATAACTACTTTTTAATATATATTATTTACTTAATTTTAAAGTTTATTATTTTATTAGTTATTAATTATAGTTTTTAAATAAATTAATTAATAAAACTATTAATATTAAAATTATTAATTATATAAAAAAATCTTTATAAAAGTTAAAAATAAATAAAACTTTTAACATTATTAAATATATAATTTTATTTTATAATTAAATAAAGTTTTTATTTTTAAAATTAGTTATAAATATTAAAATTTAAATTTATAAAATAAAAGTTTTTTTTTAATATTAATTAAAATCAAAATATAAAACTATTATAATAATAAAGCTTTTACTTATAATAATTATAATAAACTTATTATAATAAAAAAATTATATATTTTATTATTATATTAATTATAAAAAAAATTAAAATAATTAAAATGTTTATACTTTTAATTACTAAGTATTATATATAATAAAGCTTTAAGTTATTATTATTATATATTATTTTAATTTAAATTAATTAATAAAAACTTTATTATAAAAGTTAATTTTAATTTATTTAATAATATATATATATATTTTATTATTATTATATTTTATTATAATAAATTCTTTTTTATTTTAATTTTTTAAATTAAAATATTAATAATAATTATTATTAAGCTTATATATAAAGTTGCTTTTTTTTTAAAAAAAATAGCTAAGTTTAAAAAATTAAACTAAATAATAAATGTTTTCTAAGGTGCGTATATAATATAATATATTAACTAAAAAAATATAGAAAAAAAAAAAAAGCTAAGACTTTAGGTTTTAAAAAAAATCTAATTATAAACATAATATGCTAGCTGCTTAATAGCTTAATAGCTTAATAGTTAGTAGCATATATAAAGGTTAAGGCTAAAAGTTTATATCCTTTTTAATAATTAAGCATAGTGTAAACTTTATATAGCTTATAGTAAATTTTTCCTAATTAGGAAAGGCTATAATTATTTTTGCTAAACCGGTAGCGGCTTAAAATTAATATATTATTTACCGTATAAACTATTGCTAAACTAAAACATAATTTGCTAAGCTATTAATAACTTAGCAAAAAAGGTTAAAGTTTTTTTTAATTAGGAAATATTTATAGTAAGCTGTATAAAGTGTGTACTATATTTAATTATTAAAAAAAATGTAAACTTTTAGCTTTAACCTTTATATATAACACATGTTTTAGCGTGTAATATATAATACACCTTTTATAAGGTTATATTATTAAACTTGTTTTTTAGCTATTACTTTTATAGCTTTTCTTTTTATAAATTTAGCTATAATAACTATTAAAATAATTAATATTAAAAGTAAAAATAAAAAAGCTAAAATAATATAATTAAATAAATAAATAAAAATAAAGTATAAATTATTATAATTAGCAATTATTATAAAAATAAAGCTTTAAAATTATTATTATATATTTATAAAAATTTATACTTAAAAAAAAAAAGCTATTTATAAATAAGCTATTTAAAATATATTATATATATAAATAATATAATAAAGTAAATAATTTAAACATAATAAAGTTATATAATAAAAATTATAATATATAAAGGTTATAATTATAATTAAAATTAATTAAATTATAAACTTTATATAATAATAATATAATTTTTAAATTAAGGATTAATAAGCTTTTAATAAAAATTTTAAAAGTTATTATAAATAATATAAGTTTATAAACCTTATAATTAATAAATATAATATATAAATAAAAAATATTTATAATTTTAATAAAATAATAATTAAAATAATTATTATAAACTAAGCTATTAATTTTTAAAATTAAATAATATTATTATATATTATTTTTATAACTAAAGTTTATTTTATATTATAATATTATATTATTATATTATTATATAACTAAGTTATAAATTTTTTAAATAATAGCTAAACTAATAATAAAATAAGCATTAAATAAGCAAAATATTTTAATAACTATATTTATAGCTATATGTTATAGGTGGCTATAGCTATTAAAGTGGTTACTAGTTTAACTATATAAACCTTAGCTATATAAACCTTAAGGACCCCACATAGTGTAGCCTATATATAGGAAATTTTAGCTACGCTAAAATTCCACCCTTTTTATTTTTAATACATTTTACTTTTAAACCAAACTACCTTTATACAATCTTAGTAAATAATGCCTTACGTAAAATATTTAGTTAAAACTAAATTATTTTATTAAATTCTACGCTATAGCGATTATATATAAATAGATTTTTATTAAACCTTATGTTATAGCAATTATATATAAATAAATTCCTATTAAACCTTACATTATAACAATTTTATATAAATAAAGTTTTTTAATTTAAGCTAAATATTATTTAAACTATTATATTATGCTTATTAATTTAAGCTAAGATTTAGTTAACTTAAACTACAATTTATATAATAATAATGTTTTTTAAATTTATTAAAATGCTTAAATATTTTATTATATAATAAAAAAGTATTTATAGCTATATTAATATAAACTTAGCTTAAAAACATAAAAACATTTTAGTTAAAAGCTATATATTATAATTTATTTAGTTAATTAAAAAACCTATATATATAGCTTAAATAATAATTAGTATGCTATATTTATAAACTTTATAAATTTTATAAATTTTATAAATTTTATAAATTTTATAAACTTTATAGTTTTTATAGTCTTTATAGTTTTTATAGTTTTTATAAATCTTATAGTTTTTATAAACCTTATAAACCTTATAAACCTTATAAACTTTATAAACCTTATAAACCTTATAAACTTTATAGCCTTTATAATTTTTATAAACCTTATAGTTTTTATAAACCTTATAGGTTTTAAAAACTAGTTAAACTAGGTAGGCTAAACTAAACAAAGGCGTTTTACTTTATTTTACCGCTATAGCTGTTAAAGCTCCCGTTAAAAACAAATAGCTAATTAAATAAATAGCTAGTTAATTAATTAATTAAACATAGTTATATAAACTAATTAATTAAAATTAATTAGTTAATTAAACCTTATTATATAAACTAGTTAATTAAGGTTAATTAATTAGTTAAATAATTAATTAAACCTTATATTATAAACTAGTTAATTAATTAATTAATTAATTAATTACTTAGTTAAATAAACTTTTTATTTTATATAATAGTTAATTATAGTTAATTATAAACTATGCTAATTAATTATAGTTTATTTTAGTTTATTATAGTTAATAACATTAAAAAACCTATTAAAATTAAGTAGGCTATTAAAGATAATAACATTTTTATTAATTAGCCGGCATTTTATTATAGGTAGCTATGGCCACCAAGGTGGCTACTAGTTTAGCTACATGGACCTTAGCTATATAAACCTTAGGGACCCTATATAGTGTAGCCTATATATAGGGAATTCTGGCTACGCTAAAATTCCACCCCTTTTATTTCTAATACATCCCACTTTTAAACCAAACTACCCTTATATAATCCTAATACTATATAAAAAATAGTTATTATTTTTTAATTTTTAATAATTATAAAAGTTATTATTTAATAAAATTTAAAAAATATTATTAATTTAATTATATTATTATATAAACTTTAGCTTTTTAATTTAATTTTTTTAATATATTAAAAGTTAAATATAAAATTATTAAACTTATATTAAAAAGCTTAATTTTTTTATTAACTTTTTATATATATTTATATTTATATTTATAAAAAAAACATTTAATTAGGTTTTAAAGTAGTTAAAATTATATTTTTTAATATAAATAAAGTTATATTTATATTAAATATTTAAAAAATAGCTTAGTAAAACTTATTAAAAATAATATGATTTTAAATAATAATAATAATAAAAATAAAATAATTTATATATAGTTAATAATAAAGCTATTAATTATTATTAAAGTTATTTATTTAAATTATTATATAGCTTATATTATAGTTAAATAGCTTTATTATATAAAGCTACCTTAAGTTTATTTATATTATAGCTAAAATATTATTTTTTAACTTTTAGCTTTTAAATTAATTTTAAATTTTAAAAGTATTTACTATTATTATAAAAACTAAATATTAATTAATTTTTATTTAAACTAAAACATTAAATTATATTAACTTAATTATAAAAACAATATAAAAGTTAATATATTAAAATGCTTTTTATATTAAAAAAATAAAAAGTTTTAAAAAATTAACTATATTTTTAATAAATATTATAAAATTAAAAATAAATAATTATAAAAAAAAAATCTTTTATAATAAATAATATTTAAGTTTAATAAAAATTTAATTAATTTAAATATATAATAATTTAGTTATTTAAGTTAATATATAAATAATAAAAATAAATATAATATTAATTATAATATAATATTTAATAAATTAGCTATAGCTTAATTATAAGCTTAGTTTTTTATTAAAAGTTATAAGGTTTAAAGTTGTTATATTATATAGTTTATTTTAAAGTAATTAATGCTACCTTAATTATTTTACGTTTTTTTTTAAAAAAAACCTGTTATAATAAGTAAAATAGCTATTATGTTTTAAGTATAATAATAATTAAAGTATTTATAGTTATAAGTTTAAATCCCGTTATTAATAAAAAACGCGTAAGCTTTTTTAAGCGTTTTATATAGTTGCTATTTTTTAACTAAGGTTTTAACTATATTTAACAGCTTTTTAAAAAAAAGGTTAAACTTAAAATAAACTTTTAATATAAAAAAAAAATAGTTATAATATAATACTTAGCAAACTAGCTACGGCTTAACCATAGGCCTAGTTTTTTTATTAAAAGCTATAAGGTTTAAGGTTGCTATATTATATAGTTTATTTTAAAGTAACTAATAATATTTTAATTATTTTATGTTTTTTTTAAAAAAACTTATTATAATAAATAAAATAGCTAATATATTTTAAATATAATAATATTATATTTATTGTTATAGTTAATTAATTATAATTAATATATTATAATATTTATATTAATTTTAAAATATTTATTTAAAATTTATAATAAAATATTTTTATGTTTAATTTAAAATTAAAAAAAAAGTTATAGTTTATTTAAAAATTTATTATATAATATTTTTATTTAATATAAACTATAAATAAAATAATATTATAAGCAAATTAATATTTAGCTTAATAATATTTTTTAAAATAATTTTTAAAAAAAATACTTTTTTATTTTAAATAACTTAATTAATTTTAATATTATAAACTAGTAAATAATATTATTTAAACTATAATAAAATAAATAATTTAAAGCTATTTTTTATATTTTTATAATATTTTATTTTATAAAAATATTAATAAATATAATAAATATATTAAAACTTTTTTATATTTTTAATATATTTAAAAATATTTTAATAAAAAAAAATGCTATAAAATAATAAAAAATACTTTTAAATTTTTTATTTTATTATAATTTTAAAAATATTAATTATTAATTAATAATATTAAATTTATAAAGTTATTTAAATATTATATAATATATATAAACTTTTTTTATATAACTTATAAAAATATTAATTTATTTAAAATATATATTAATATTATTTTATATAATATAAACTATAAATAAATTAATATTTTAGCTTAATATATTTTATAAAATAATTATGTTTATAAAAATATTATTAAATATAATAAATATGCTAAAAAATTTTAATAAAAAAAATATTATATAATATATAAACTTTTTTTATATAGCTTATAAAAATATTAATTTATTTATAACATATATTAATTAATTATATAAATATTATAATATTTAATTAAATTTAATTATTAATATTTTATTATTATTAAAACTTTTTTTTTAATTTAAATATATTATAAATATATTTTTATAAATTATTTTAAAAAATTAAGTTTTTATATATAATAATTTAAATATTATTAATTATTTTTTATAAATTATTATTATTTTTAATTATTAATATAATTATTTTAAAATATAAACTTTATTAATTAATAGCTTTTTAACTTTATTTATTATAATAACGGGGCTTTAACTTATAATAGCTATAGTGAACTCATTATAGTTGTTAAGATTACACACTTATACCATTATATTAAATGCTGTACAATAAAAGGAACTAAAATAACCAAGGTGGCAATACCTTAGCTACTAGCCATTATATATAATAAAGCTTTACCGTTACTATTATTTAGCAAAAAAAGTATACGTAGGTTAAAAACGCTATAGTATTTATATTAAAATAAAATATAATATATAAAGTTATTAAATAAATATAAAAACTTTTAATAAAAATAATTTTAATTAATTTAATTAATTTAAAAATATAATAATTAAGTTATTTAAGTTAATATATAAAAAGTAAAAAAAAATATGTTAATAATATTATATTATAAATATATTAACATTTTTATAAGCTATATAAAAAAGGTTTATATATATTATATAATATTATAAATTTTAATATTATAAACTAATAATTAATATTTTTAAAATTATAATAAAATAAAAAATTTAAAAGTATTTTTTATTATTTTATAATATTTTTCTTTATTAAAATATTTTTAAATATATTAAAAATGCTAAAAATTTTTAATATATTTATTTTATTTAATAATATCTTTATAAAAAAAAATATTTTTTATAAAAATTCTTTTAAAAGGTATTATTAAGCTAAATGTTAATTTACTTATATTTTATATTAATATAAAATTTAACTTTATATAATTAATATTATAATTTAGGTATACCTAGCTATACTTATTTTTATATTTATTTTTAATATATTTTATATATTAATCTTTTTTTTATAAGCTTTAGCTTTATATAAAGCTTATTATATTAAATACTAAATATTATATTTAACTTTAAAATTTTATTTATAATAATTTTAAAGCTTTTATTAAAAGTTATTTATAATAATTATTTAATACTTATAAAATAAATAGCTTATTTAAATTTTTTTATAACGTTTTTATTTATAAATTATTTATAAAAAATTATTAAAACAAGTTTAATTAATATTAAATTAATAAACCTTTTAAATTTTTTAAAACTTTTTAATATAAGTATAATAAAGCTAAAAAAAATAGCTACTTAGCTATTTTAGCAATAAAATATTTAATTAACTACTAAAATTAAAACTTTTAAAAATTAATTAAAATAGTAAAAACAGTTTATAATAAAATTATATAATTTATAATTTAAAAAAGTATATAAAATAAGTATAAAAAAAAAAAAGTTTTAAAAATAATAAAAGTAAAAAATTTAAAAAACTTTAAAAATTAAAGTTTTTTTTATTATTTTTTTATTATATTATTTTTTTAAAACAATAGCTTAATTTTAAGCTTTTTAAAAAAAATAACTTTTTTAACTTAAACTTAAATATTTTTTATTTTTATTATTTTTTAATTTAAAAAGGTATTTTTAAAACTAAGCTAAATATAAATTATATTTAAGCTATTATTAAAATAAATATAATAATAAACTTAATAGTAATATTAATTTAAATAAAATTATTAAGTTTAATTATATTTTATTTAAAAAAAAATTTATTTATAATAAATAAGTTAAATAAATTTAAAAGCTAAACTTTATATTTTATAGCTTAAAATATAAATTTAAAAAGCTTTTATAATAAATTTATATATTAGCTTTTTTATAAGCTTAAATAATAAAAAAAACTGTTAATATTAATATAATTAAAATATATTTATTATATAAACTAAGTTAATTATTTACTAGTTAGCTTTTTTAAAAGCTATTATTAATATTAAGTTAAAAATAGCTAAATAGCTATTTAATTAAAACTTTAAAATATTTAACTATTATTTTACTTAAATTAAAAATTAAAAAAAAATAAGCTAATTTTAAAAAAGCTATATTATATTATTAAAAGCTTTTTATTATTTTTTAAAATAAAATTTTTAGTTATTATAACTTTTTATTTATTAAAAAACTAAATATAATAAATACTGCTATATAATATTAAAAAATAATAAAATTAAAAAAAACAAAATTAAAATTAAAAATAGTTTAGCTATTTTTAACTTTATATATATTTTAAACTAAATAAAAGTTTTTAGCAATTTTAATATTTAAATAAAAAAAATTAAAAATATATTAATATAATTAAAAAGTATAATAGCTATTAATTTAATAATAACTAATAAAGCTTTAATAAAAATAATAATAATAATAAAATAAAAAGCTATATTACTAAAGATTTTTTTAATAATAATAATAGTTTAAATTTATATAAAAGCTGCTTTAAAGCTAATAATAACTTATATAATAATTATAAAATAAACTTAAAAAATATTAAATATTTTAATTATAATTAAAAAAAATATTTAAATTATAATTACTTATAGCTATAAAAAGCTAAAAAATTTAAATAAATAACTTAAATAAATATTAATTAAAAAATAATAATAATATTAACTATATTTAGTTTAAATTAATATTTAATAATTATATAAATAATAATTAAAAAAAAAAAACTAATAAGCTTAATTTTTAAAAATATAAATCTTAAGCTTAATTAATAGCTTTATATTTTAATTTTATAACGTTTTTATATTTTTTACGCTATATATATTACTTTTTTTAAAAAGCTATTTATATAAACTTATATTAATTTAAACTTATATATTAAATATAACTATATTAATTATATTTTTATTTTTTATTATAAGCTAAAAAAGCTTTTTTTTATATATATTTATTATAATATATTATTAATAATATTGTTTTTATTTATAATATTAACTGGAGTTGTTAAAGGTGTAAAATTCATAAGTGTAAAACGCGTGATGTATTAGAAAGGAAAAGGTGTGGGAATAACAATATCGGCGAAGCCAATATTGTTGTGGGTGCCCCACTCTATCTACAGCTAACTACAGCCGTTCAATTCTGCTAGGTGCCACCTCCGGTGGTTCCTTCCTAGCTCCCTTTGCCGAGCCTAACAAATATTTATTTAGTTTTTTATAAATTAATTAATAGCTATAAAAATTATTTAAAATTTTTATTATGCTTATATTATTATTAACTAAAATAATAAATTAAAAAATAGCTTAATATTGCTATTTTAATTTACTTTAAAAAATTAAAATATTATTTTTAATTTAAAATTTAAATATTAATATTTTAAATTATAATTTAAATATTTTAAATTAGTAATAGCTTACTAATTTATAAAAGCTTGCTAAAACTAAAAGTTTTATTAAATATTAATATAGTTACTTAAGCTAATATAGCTTAAAAAATTAAAACTATTTTTTATTTAGTTAAAGCTTAAAAATATTTTTATTAAATTATATAACCTAGCTAATTTTTTTAATAAAAATAAAACTAGCTTATTTTTTTACTTTAAATATAATAATATTACTATTAATTTATAAAATAATATTATAGTTTTTTATTACTTTATTTATTTTTTAATATAAAATAAGCTAAAAGCTTTATAAATATAGCTTAAAAAAATACTAAAAAATAATAAATTATAAAAATTATAAAGCTTTATAAATGCTTTTATTTTTTTTATACTTAAAAAAATAAAAAACTATACTTATATATTAACTATAAAAAACTTAATAAAGTTATAATTAAAAATTATTATATTTTTTTTTATTTTAAAAATATTTAATAAGCTTAAATATATTAAAGTTTTTATTAAAATTAATTTTAAAAATACTTATTATTATATATAAGTTAAAAAAAAAATAAATAATAAACTACTTTTTATATTTAATATAATTATTATAAATTTTTAATTATATTTATAAGTTTATATAATACTTTTATTACTTTTTAAAACTATATATAAAAAGTATTTAATAATATTTTAAATATATTTTATTTTATATATATTAATAATATATTTATATTTTTAATAAATAAAAAGTTTTATATAAAATATATATAAAATATTATTAAATAATATTAAAAAGCAAAATTACATATTAAGCTTTTTAAATATTAATTTTATTAAAAAAAACTTAATTTTTTAAAATATATTATTTTAAGCAATAATATTAAAATAAACTTTAGCTATATAAATATTATTTAAAACTAGCTATTTTTTTATTTTTATTATAAATTATAACAATTTTTTTATTTTTATTATAAATTATAGCAATTTTTAAAGTTTTATAATTTTTATTACCGTTTTATAAAAAAATATTTTTAAGTTATAACTTTATTAACTAAATATTTTAAAAAAAATATAATTAAAATAAAAAAAGGTTAAATTTTACTAAATAGTTTAATATATATAGCTTTTAATAAGCTAAAGGATTTATTTAAAAAAGCTATTTTTTTTAAATATTTTAACTTTAAAAAGCAAATATTAATAAAAACTAATTTTTTTAAAATAATATTAGCAAAAACATTATTATAAAAAATAATTAAAAATAATAACAACTTATTTAATTTTATTTTTAAATATTTATTAATTTTAAAATTCAATATAATATTTTTAATTAAAAAATATTATTTATTATAAAATATTTTAAATATTAATAATATTATTTATAAAAAAATAATTTATTTATTAAAATATTAACTAATTATATTAATTTATAAGCTTTTATAAAAACTTTTAAATTAAATAATAAGTAAGCTTAATAATATATATATTTAGTTTTTTTTAACTTTATTATTAAATATTAAAAAAGTAATATAATCCTATAGGGGGTATATTGCGTATTATGTGCTAAAACGTATATTGTTTATATGCCACTAACTATTAAGCTATTAGGTTATTGTAACAGCCTAATGGCTGTTAGGCAGCTAGCATACCATATCTATAATTAAATTCTTTTTAAGACCTAAAGTCTTAGCCTTTCCTTTTCTCCTACATCTTCTAGTTAATATATTACATTATATATACACCCTAAAAAGCATTTATTAAAAAGTAAGCAAAATAAAGCTAATTTTTTTTTATATTATTTTAATTATATAACTTATATAGCTTAAATGCTAATTTATTTTTTATATTAAAGTAAAAAATTAAAGTAGCAAAAGCTAAGTTAAAAAATTATATTTTTAAAATTTTTATAAAAAAGGTTTTTACTATTAAATTAGTTATAAAATATAATATTTTTATATAAGCAATTATATATATATAAATATAAATAGCTATATATAATAAAAATTTTTAAAATTTAATTATTTATATATAAAAAAAAAACCTTAAATATTATTAATTTTATAAGCAAATTTAAATAAAAAAGCTTATAAAGCTTTAATAATTTATTAAAAAATTATTATTATAATATAATAGCAAAACTTATATATTTTTTAAAAAATTAATATATTTTTAACTTATTAAGTTATATTATAATAATTTTATAGTAAGCTATTTTAGCTAAAATTATATATTAAAACTATTATAATAAAAGTTTTATTAAAAAACTATAAAAAAAATATAAAAAACTATATAATAAAATATATAATTTATTTAAAGTTTAAAATAAAATATTATTAAAAATATAATGTTTTAAATATTTTGCTAATATTTATTAAGCTTATAAAAAAACTATTTATAAACTTTATTATTAAACTATTTAAAATATTTTATTATAAAATAATTATTAATTTTATATTAATAATAATTAATTAATTTATTAAACTTATATATATTTTTTTTATTAATATTATTATTATTATTATTATATAGCTAATAATATTATTTTAAAGCTTTTACTAATATAGTTTTTAATAAAAACTTTATTTTTATTAATTAATTTTAGTTAAACTTATACTATTATTTTAAAATTAAAAAAAAGCTTTTAATTACTTTTTACTTTTAAATTAATAATTAAATAAAATAAATAAACTTAATAATAAAAAGCTATTTTAAATATTTTATTAATAATAAATAAATTAATTAGCTTTAACTATTATTTTAAGCTTTTTTTTGCTATAAATGTTATTATTAATAATATTATTAAAAAGTTGTTTTTTAAAATATTATATAGCTATATTTTAAAATTTAAACTATTTATTAAAAACAACTTTATATTAAAAAAGGTATTTTTAATATAAACTTAGCTACTTAAGCTAAATGCTATTAAAAAAAAATTAACTATTTAATAATAAAATATTATTAAAAAATATATAAAATATTATAATATTAAATATATTTTTAAAAGTTATTATATTAAAAACTTAATAATATTATTAACTTAAAATTTTAAATTTTAAAATTATAAATTAGCTTTTAAGTTTATTAAACTTTTTAAAATTTTAAAAGCTATTAAATTATAAGTATATTAGCTAATATTTTTATATTAATATAGCTATATTTATAATATTTTTTTTATATAATTATTAAAGGTTTAAATTATTAAAACTTTATATATTTTATTTATATTTATATTAAAAAATACTAAAAATAAATAAAAAATTAAAAATATAATAAAAAAAATAACTTATTAAAATAACTTATATTATAAAGTTAAATAAAAAAACTAGCTTAATAAATATAATTAATAAATATTAGCTGTTAATATTATTATTTTTATATTTATAAAAAAATTTAAAAAATAATAAAGCTATAAAAAAAATAAAAAAATATTTAACTTTTTAGCTAGTAAATTAATTATAAAATAGCTTTAAAGCTTTATTAATTTATTTATTTATAATACTTAAAACTTTAGTTTATAAAAACTTTAAAAACTTTAGCAAATTTTTATATAATAAGATTTAAATTTATAATTTTAAATATTAATAATTTATATTTTATTAATAAGCTTTATATAAACTTATTTTTAATTTACTTTATATTAAACTTAACTATATTTTTAAATTTTAATTTATTATTATATAACTGCTAAAAAATATTATTAATATTAGTTTTAATAGCTTTGCTTATTTTTTTTATAAAAAAATTTATTATTAAAAACTAGGTAATATAACTAATATTAAAAAGCTATAAGTATAATATAATAATATAGCAATATATAATATATTGTTTTTTATTTTAATATAGTTAGCTAAAAGTATAAAATAAAAATAATAATAAATATTAATAACGTTAATATTAAAAAAAGTAATAAATAAATAAATTAGCTAATAATATTTAGCTATAGCTATTTTATATATAATATTATATTTTTATTAATTATTAATTAGTAATAAATTATAAATAAGTATAAAATAAAATTAAGTACTTTAGTTT
>JBAWJU010000101.1:0-100644 GCA_037356035.1 Xylaria sp. Z50
TTTTTTTTTTTTTTTTCTTTTTTTCCGTTTTTTTTTTTTTTTTTTTTTTTTTTTTTTTTTTTTTTTTTTTTTTTTTTTTTTTTTTTTTTTTTTTTTTTTTTTTTTTTTTTTTTTTTTTTTTATAAAAAAAAAAAAAAGTTATAAATTTATCGTCTTTGTTTTTATCGTTGTTGTTGTCGGCATTAGCGTTAGCAGTAGCAGTAGCAGCAACAAAAATAGAAAAAAAAAAAAACAAAAACAGAAATAAAAGCGGAAAAAAAAAAAAGGAGAAAAGGCGGCGGCAGCAATAGCTTTTTTTTCTAACAAGTTATTAAATAACCTATTAAAGCAGCAGTATTAGCAAAAGCAGCAGCGTTTATATAAACAAGCAGGTATAAAAATAGCAGCTTTATAGCTAAAAGCAAATTAAAAAGCAAGCAATATAGTTTTTTTTTTTTAAAAAAAGTTAATATAATACTTATTTTAATACTTTTAAGCGTTTTAAATATATATATAAAAAAGTATAAGCAATATTATTACTTATTATAAAAATAATAATGCTTATTAAAAAAAAAAAAAAAAAAAAAAAACAGTAACAAAGTTAGCAATAGTATTATATATTATATTGCTATATAATATGCTTAAAAAGTATAGCTTAATATATAAACATATATATATATATATTAAAATAACTTTATTAACTTATTTTTAAGCTTTTAATATATTTTATATTTAAAATTTTTTAATTATATATAAAAAATAATAATATACTAATATTTTTTTAATTAATTTTTTTTTTATACTTTATTATTGCTTAAAAAAAGCTAGCTAAAAGTATTTTAAATAATAGCAATATATAATTTTTTAAATAAACTATTAAAAAATATTACTTTTTGTTTTAATATTTTATTTTATTAGCTTAAAACTAGGCGTTTTATAGCTTATATTTAACTATAGTAATAAAAGTATAAAATTAATTATTAAGCTTATAATATTAAAGTTAATATTTTAAAAAATAATAAATTATTAGCCTTACTTATAAAAAAAGCTGCTATTAATTGCTAAAAAACTTTTAGCTAATATTTATAACCTTATATAAAATAATAAATTAGTTACTACTAGCTTTAAGTTATTAAAAATAACATATTTATTAAAATAAAATTAAAAGTATTTATAAAGCTTTTTATATAATTTTTTATAATAATTAAATATATATTAATTATATAAAAATAATAATATTTAAAGCAAAAAAATAAATATTATATTAAATTTTAATATAGTAAATAAGCATATTTTTTTAAAAACATTAAACTTTTTAAATAAAAAAAAATTAATAAGCTTAAAATATACTTAAAAGCTAAAAACTAATAAAAATAGCTAATAAAAGCCTTTTTAAAAAATAAAATATATAAAATAAAATAAATTAATTAAAAATATAAAAAAAGTAACAGTATAATATATATTAAAGTAGGCTTTATAAAATATTATATAATATTATAAAATATTATAAAAAAAAAAAAAGTAAAATATTTTAACTTTTAAAAAAGCTAAAAATAATATTAATATAATATACGTTTATATTAACAAAAAAATAATCTTAAACAAATAAATATTAATTTTATATATATATATACTTATATTTTTTTTTATATATATAATTTATTATTTTTATATTATTATAAAATATGCTATTATAATTTTAGCTATATAAATAATAGCTTATAGCCAAACTTTATATTAAAATTAAGTATATATAATATTTTTAAAAAAAAACCTTAGCTATTTAATTTTATATATTTTAAGCTTTTTTTTTATTATTTTTTTATATTAAATAGCTTAAGTTTTAATTTTTAATAGCCTAAAGCTATTAATACTTTTTAATAAACTTAAAAATATAATATTTTTTTTTATAAGCTAAAAATATAACGCTTTTTAATAACTTAAAGTATTTTATATGTTTTAAAAGCTATATTTTTATAATATACTGCTTATTAGCTTTAAAAAAATAATAGCTAATAGCTAGCCTAAAATATAAAATATGTTTTAGTATATATAATAATAATAAACCTTTTAGCAGCTTTAATAAAAATATGCTTTTTTATTATATAGCATACTTTAAGCTTATTAAAAACTATATTTTGTTTATATTTTAAATTACTTTAAATACTATTAAAATATTTAGCAATTTAATACTTAAACTTTAACAAAAGTATATTTTAATTATATAGCTTTTTAATGCCTTTAAATAGCAAGTTTTTACTAATCTTTTAATTTTAACCTTTTTTAATAATAATAGTATGCTTTTTAAAAAGGCTTAAAAGTATGCTTTTGCTAATCTTTTAATTTTAACCTTTTTTAATAGCAGTAGTATGCTTTTTAAAGGAGGTTAAAAGCGCGCTTTTGCTAATCTTTTAATTTTAACCCCTTTTAATAGCAATAGCATACTTTTTAAAAGGGCTTAAAAGCACACTTTTACTAATCTTTTAATTTTAACCTTTTTTAATAGCAGTAGTATACTTTTTAAAAAAGGTTAAAAGTACGCTTTTACTAATCCCTTAATTCCAACCCCTTTTAATAGCAATAGTATGCTTTTTAAAAAGGCTTAAAAGCGTACTTTTATTAATCTTTTAATTTTAACCTCTTTTAATAAGCATATTTCTATTAAAATATTATTTAGCCTTGCTAAACAATATAAGCCTAATAGTATTGTGACAGCCTGTCAGCCTGGTAGTCACCTACCTACAGCTGTCATGGTACGTACCTACACCACCTACACCGCCTAGTTGTTCTGCCATTGTTATGGTGGTCTGTGCGCAGCCCCACCACATACACACACTACATAGTTTCCTTTTTCCCTTTCTTCCTTTCCCTTTTCTTTCCTTTTTCCTCATGCTGTATATTAGTTCCTAGTGTAGGGTAAAGTTAGTCAATCAACTATACTGCCACCACTAAAGCCATCACAAGTATATTATATTTAAACTTATTTAAAAAGCAATATTATAATAGCCTGCTTATTAAAAAGTTTTAAAAGTATATATTTAATAATATATTGCTTTTAAAAGCTTTTAAAAAGCGCATATATAACTTATAAGCAAAATATATTATAAATATATAGCAATATGCTATAAACTACTACTATGCTATTAAATTAAAAATCAAAAGTAAAAATAAAGCCTAAAAAATAACATTATATAAAATTTTTTGCAATAAATTAAGCATTTTTATTTTTACTACCAAATTTAAAAGTAAAAAGCCTATAATAAAAAAAACAGGCTGTTTATTTTAAGCATTTGCCTACCTATATAATAATCGCTATTATTTTTATATTAAATATAGTTAATATAACTATTTTTTATTTAATAGCATATAAAATTACTAAATATATTATATTATAACTAAAATATACTATAAAATTATTAAGTAAAGTATTACCTGCAATTAAAAAACTAAGCAAATTTTAAAAAACTTTTTATTTGCTAATCTTATATACCTTTTTACTTAAAAAAATATTAACAACTATATAACTTGCTACTAAAAAATATTATAACAAACCCTTAGTAATACTTTTAACCTTTTTATAATATTTTAAAACTATATTAATATATAGTATAAAATAATACTTTATAGTAATATTTTTAAAAGCTTATTTTAAATACTTAGTTAGTTTTAAAAAATATAATAGTATTATCTTAATATTTATATTATAAACTTAATATATAAAATTAACAAATATAAGATACCGCTTTTCTAAATTAATAAGTTAATAAAAGTTAAAATATATTTTAATATAGTATATGCAATTATACTAAATAAACAAACTTTAATATTAACTTAAGTAATATAATATTATAAAAAGCTTTATATATGCCTTAATATTTTATAGCTGCTTTTTATAATAATTACAAACTTTTAAACTTTTAAAAAAAACGTAATAAAAGCTATTTAGCTATTAGCTTAATAATAGCTATATATATAGCATATTATAAAAAATATTAAAAATACTATTAAAAAAAAGTAAAAAAAACCTTTTAATTTAATATTTAAGCTTATATCTATTTTATTTTTATTATTGCTTAGTAGTATTACTTACGCTATATAATATATATTTAAAAAAACTGTTATTATATTAAATATAAGCTTTTATATAAGCTAAACTAGCAATAGCTTTATTTTTAGTTGTAATAAAATTAAACATATTAAATATTATTACTATAATAGCAAGCTTTTAATTAATAATAATTTAAACAATATTTTAATGCTTTAAAAGTATATAGCATTTATATCTAGCAAATACAAACTTAAAAAGCATTAAAAAGATTTTTAAAAAAAGTTTTTTAATTAGCTAGCTATTATTAAATATTTTAAAACTATTTATATAAACTTCTAAAGGTAATAGTGCTATATATATACTAAAAAATATTATAACTTTAAGCTAGCTAGCTTTTTAATATTTAAATTAGCATATTTTTAAATTAAAAGCTGCTTAAATAATCTAAAATCAAATTTTATAATACTTGTTAAAGCTATTTTAAAGCTAAATAATAAAAAAAAGCAAGCTTATAAAATTAAAATAAGCTAATAGTAATAGTATATTATAAAAAAGTTTATAATAAGCATTTTTTAAAACCTAAAGTTATAATATAATATTAGCTAAAAAGCTTTTAAAAAAGCTTATAATTAATATTTGCTTGCTATTAAAGCTTACTTTAAAAATAAGCAAATAAATATTAATAATTATATTAAAGATTTTATTTGCTAAAATAGCATTTTATATTAGTATTACTTTTACTAACAAATATATATAAAAGTTAAAAGCAGTAAAAACAGGCTTTATTTATAAATAAATAAAAATTAAAAGCTAAAAAAAAAAGATTTTAATTATTATTAGTAAATTTAAAATAATATATAGTAAAATATTAACTTCTTATTACTTATATATAACCTTTTATAGCAAAAAAAGCATTATATAAAACTATAATATAAATTTTATATAAAAGCATATATTAATAATAGCAAAGTATATAAGCATTTATAGTTTATTTAAAATAAAAGCTGTTATATACCTTTTTATAAAAAAATCTAACTATAAAAAAAAAGCGCTATTTACTAACTTTAAACAGTTGTTTAATTAAGCAAGTTTTTTTATTGTAAAATAAATACTCTTATTATTAAAAAAACTAAAAGCTATTAAAATAAAATAAAAATTAAAAAAAAAATTGTTAATAATATAGCATTATTATATATAATATTGCTGCTAAACTAAAGTATATAATTAACAAATACTTATTAATAAGTATATACTATAATATATTTATACTTTTAAAAGCTTTTAAAAAGCGTAATTTTATAAGCGTTATTAAAATTTTTAGTATTTATACTTTTAAAGGCTTTTAAAAAACGTAGTTTTATAAGCGTTATTAAAATTTTTAATATTTATACTTTTAAAAGCTTTTAAAAAACGCAGTTTTATAAGCATTAATTTTTACTATATTAAAAACATTTATTTTTTATTATTTTTACTTAAATTATTTATACCTTTATTAGTTTTTAAAAAGCATATTATTTTATTATATATAAGTATAATAATTATAATATAACTTTATATTAGTTAAGCTATAACTTTTTAAAAAAAATATTAAATAACTAAAGTAATAGCCTAGTTATTTAGTATAATTTATATAAATAGCAGCAGCTTAAGGTTTATATACTAGCTAGTTTATTTATTATAACTATAAGTAAAAAAAAAAATATATAAAATAGTTATACTAAGATTTAAATACTTATTTATAAAAAACTAATAAGCAAATATATTATTATACTATTTAAATTATTTTTTATATATACTTTAAAAGTATTTTTATAATATCTTTTTTTTTATGCCTTACTTTTTCTAGCATATATATTTTTTCTAATTTATACCGGATTTTATATTTATATACAAATTATACAAAAATCTTAAATATAGTTAAAAATATACTAAGTATTAATATATATAAAAAAATATATAATATAAAATAAATAAAAAATCTATTTTACTAAAAAAAAATACTAATAATATTAAAACCTAAGCTAATACCTAAATAAACTAAAATTTAAACCTAAACCTAAAAAATAATCTTAAATAAATTTATAATAGCTAACTAGCCTAAAATAGTTAAAAATAAAAATAATTTTATAAAAAGTAGCTAAGCTTTAAAATAGTTAAAAAATAAAAGTTTTTAAAAAAAAATAGTTGTAAATTATACCTTAATAATAAGTATTACTTTTTCTGCTAATTAATAATAAACACTTTTTAAAAGCTAACTACCTAGTTATAAAAAGTTATAACAAAGCTTAGCTTTTTTTTCTTTTACAATTTTTTTAAGCTAAATATTATTAATATAAAAGGTTAAAAAGTTATTATTATATTAATTTATAAATAAAAATAATAGTTATTAAAAATATATATATATATATATATATATAAAGGTTTTTTTTTACCTATATATTAATTTATTACTAAATTAATTAAACTTAATTAAATTATTTATAATTTTTAGTTAATATATTTTTAATAATAAAAAAATAAAAAACTTAAAAGTTATTATTATATTATTTAACCTAATTATAACTTATTATAAAAAATATTAAATAATAAAAGTAATACCTTAAGCTTTTAATATAATATATATATATTAGCAATAGCTATTTTAAATTAAATAATATTATATAACTAAGCTATATTATTTTATATTAAACTTAATATATAATATTATTATAAATATAGTAAAATTAATAAATAAAACTATTATATATATTTTAAGTTAATTATTTATAATAATATTAACTATAAATTTAAATTCTTTAAAATAAAACGCTTTTGTAAGTAAAAGTCCTAGTAAATTATAGCATATATAAAAATTTAAATATAAGCTATATTTTATAATATATATACTTTTAAATGCTTTTAAAAAACATAAATTTTAGTATTATATATATTATATATATTATATATATATATATGCTTTTAAACGCTTTTAAAAAACACAGATTTTAATGTTATATATATTATATATATATATATGCTTTTAAACGCCTTTAAAAAGCGCGGCCTTAGTGTTATATATATATATATGCTTTTAAATGCCCTTAAAAAGCGCGGCTTTAATATCATATATATATACGTGCTTTTAGGCGCTTTTAAAAAGCACGGATTTTAGTATTATATATGTTATATATATATATATGCTTTTAAACGCCCTTAAAAAGCGCGGCCTTAGTATTATATATATATACGTGCTTTTAAATGCTTTTAAAAAGCGCAGCTTTAATATTATAAGTATATATATGCTTTTAAGCGCCTTTAAAAAGCATAGATTTTAATATTATATATATATATATATACTTTTAAATATTTTTAAAAATTATAGTTTTTAGTATTATATATATATATGTACTTTTAAACGCTTTTAAAAAGCATATTTTAAATTAAAAACATATTATAAATAAAATAATTAACTTTTTTTTAATTAAATTTATATACTTTTATATAAATAAAAAAAGCAAATTTTGCTTTTATACTTTTATATTTAATACTTTAGGCCTTTTTTAGGTATAAATAGCTAAAATTTATAAAAACTAAAAAAGCAAAAGCTATTTATATTTATAATTAATATTTTAAGCTTTTTTAAAAAATAACATAATAAAAATATAAATATAAAAACTTATATTTTTAAGCTAAAAGTTTATAACTTAAATTTATTATAAGCTGCTATATATTTATTTTAAAATAGTTAAAATTTATAAAAACTAAAAAAATAAAAGTTATTTATATTTATAATTAATTTATAACTTAAATTTATTATAAGCTATTATATACTTATTTTAAAATAATTAAAATATATAAAAACTAAAAAAATAAAAGCTATTTAAAAAGTTTATATAATATATTTAATATATATATATATATAACAGCTTTTTTTTTAATAAAAAAAACAATATTAAAATTTTATAGTTTAAGCAAGTAAATAAGTAATAATATAGCAGGTTAAGCAAATAATTATAATACTGCTATATAAAACAAATAATATAAAATAGTTTTTAATATAAGTAAAAATTTAAGTGTTTATTTTTAAGTTTTAAAATTATATAATAATACTTAAAAACCAAGTTGTTATTTTTATTTAAAAGTTTATAGCAAAAGTTATTAAAATAGTTAATATAAAGCTTTTTTAATTAATGCTATGTTTTATAAAAAAGTATGCTTAATTTATAGTTTAATTTATACTACTTTTTTATAAGTTTTTTATTTTTAAGCAGTTATTTAATAAAAAGTAATTAAAATTTATAAAAACTAAAAAAATAAAAGCTATTTAAAAAGTTTTAAAATTATATAATAATATTTAAAAACTAAGTTATTATTTTTATTTAAAAGCTTATAGCAAAAGTTATTAAAGCAGTTAATATAAAATTTTTTTAATTAGCGTTATATTTTATAAAAAAGCATATTTAATTTATAGTTTAGTTTATACTACTTTTTTATAAGTTTTTTATTTTTAAACAGTTATTTAATAAGTTAAAATTTATAAAAACTAAAAAAGCAAAAGCTATAATTTATATTTGCTTTTTTTTTTAACTTTTATAATATTTTATATTATTTAATATATACTGTATACAAAATTAATCTTGTTTATATAAGTTATATTTATATTTAGTATTATATAAGTTTATGCTAAGCTAAAAAAAAATTATAATAATAAAAAGCGCTTATATTTTATTAACAAAATATTTTTTAAATTAGCAAATATAGCGCTTATATAATATATTACTATAATATTTATAGTTAGCAAATTTTTTTTTTACTATATAATATATAAGCATTTTAAAATATTAAATATTATAAAAGTAGGTATAGTTTAAAAAGCAATATTTAAAAAGTAATATTTAAAAAGTAATAAAGCAATATTTAAAAAATAATAAAGTAATATTTAAAAAGCAATTATATTTTTAGCTTATTAAAAAATAATAATAAAGTTATTTACTTAGTTTTTTTTTAAAATCTTTTTATTTAGGTTTAGTTATACTTTTTTTTTTAATTTTTAATAAGTTTAAAATATATGCTTATTTATAACCTAAAAAATAATATATAAGCGTTTTTTTTTTATATAAAAATAGCAATTTTTTAAAGTCTTTTAAAATCTATAAAATAAAAAGCTTTTTTTATATAATGCTTAAATAATAAATAGCTAGCTATAATATTTATATTTTAAGCATAAAAATAGTAAGTATAAAAAAAATTTTAATATTACTATTATATAGCTTTTTAACTTTATTTTTTAGTAGCAACTTATTTTTAAAGTTTGTAAAAACTTTATTTATAATATTTAGTTTTTATTTTTTGCTTACTTAAACTTAAGTTAAGCTAATTTTTTTAGGTTTTAAAACTAAAAAAAAAATCCTAATATATTAAAACAGTTTAGTTAAAAATTTAATATATATTTTATTAAATTAAGTTAAATTTAACAAAAAATTTATAATTAATATTTTAAGCTTTTTTAAAATATAATATAATAAAAAATATAAATATAAAAACTTATATATTTAAGCTAATAATTATTTTAATTTTTTATTATTATTATTTTTATTTATTAATATTAAGCTTAAGCAAAAGCTTTAATAATAGCTTGCTTATTTATTAGTGTTTATTAGGCGTTAATAAAATAATAAGGCTATAATTTAGCATAATATTATTAAGCGTTAAAAAATCTTTTAATAAAAATATTATAAAAAAATAAAAAAATATATAAATATTAGCTAAAAAATAAAGCTATAAAAATATAGTTATAGTTTTTATTATATAAAAAAAATAAAAAATGCTATAGTTTTTATTATATTTAAATTACTATATAATATTAATATATAAATTGCTACTGCTATAATAACTGCTAAATAACTACCTAATAATAATAGTAATAGCGCTATAAGCTACTTACTATAGTAGCAATAGTTACTAAACTTTAATAGCCTGCTTTTTACTTAATAACTAATATTATAGTAGCTTAGTAATAAAGCGTTTTATTTTATAAAAAAACCTAGATTTAAATCCTGGCTATAGCTTTTATAGAAACTAAAAACTGCGGTTTCTATAGTTCTTAGTTCCTATATTTTTTTTTATTTTTTTTTTTTTTTTTTTTAAAAGTATATATTCTTAATAAAGCTATTTTGTACAAGTCACTTAGATAAAAGGTATATTAGATGGTTTAGCCCCTGGTCAAAACTATACTATATTTAGGTGTGGTAACTATCGAAGGTGGAGCGCGGCCAGTGTAGTAAAAAATCGCGGCCAGTGTAGGTGGGGTGGCCTTTTGATAGCGTCCTAGGATCGCCTCTGTTCATAAATTTTGGTTTGGGAGAGGGGCGGGTTAGTTATCGCCACCGGTGACACCCGGCGCATCTTCACTGCATTTTTAACCCCAGCGCAAGGGACAGTTACTTTCTTGCACTCTGGACTGGTACGGAATCTTGGAAATATTTTCACTGCATTTTTAGCCCTAGCGAAGGTGATGATGATGTCTTGGCTTGTTGAGAGTGCGCTGTAGGGGTCATTATCGGTATGGAGTTCGACTCGAGGTTGTCAAACATAATTGAAAACACCGTTAGTGGTCCAACTTTATACCAGTACGGATGCGCTAAACGGGCCGTGGCATTAGGCTATTCGGTGACTATATTATGTTCCATAGACGTCTCGCCATCGTTCCCAAACACTCCGATATTGCTAAGAAAGACAACTTATCCGTTTGGCCTAATCTCTACCCATCAGTCAGTCCTCGTCTCGATTATTGGTCTATGACTATCTTTCGGGCCACGACGAGTAACCTTGACTTCAAACCCCCGCGGTTTAACGAACCAGTAATTCTGAGTAGACCACGAAGCCCCAACACTCTCAGCCGAGAGCTCAAAGTCAAATTCATGAACAATGCGCGGAACCAACTTGCTGATCTCAAGCGTCGAGATATGGCGGCCTATACAAGTCCTAGATCCCATCCCGAACTACGAGGAGATATGTTAGCTATATTCAAACGCGGGACTTCCGCAACGAGGGACTAACAGGTATCCATTGGCGGTTCATGGCCGCGAGCTGTTCTTCGTCGCTTATCAGCCACCTCTCGGGGCGGAACGTGTCTGCATCAGCACCGAAGATTTGCGTATTCCTATGCGCAACCCAGGAATTGATGCCGACGATTGTCTGCAGTGACATCAGCTCAGTTTATCTACATTTAGACCTAAGACGAGAGTTCGATTTGATTCCACTTACACCCGCCGGGAAGAAGCGGCCGCAAACAGTTGTGCCGCCTTCCGGCACGACTCGCTCTATCGGCAGACCCGTCGCCGGGTGTACGCGCAACGTTTCTTTAATCACAGCCTGTAGATACGGCATCTGCTGCGTCTCCTTGAAGCCGAAGGAATCGGATACCAAACCCGCTGCCCTGAACTCCTCAATCTCGCTGCGCAGTTTCCGCATGCAGTCGGGATGTCTAAGAAGATAGTAGAGAATAGCTGACAGGGTGATGCTAGTGGTGTCCGACCCAGCTGCCATGTTGGCCGTGCAGCCGGCCAGGACATGCTGCATGGAGAATTTCTCGGGGTCCTGTTCATTTTTGGCCAAGAACTTAGAAACGAAAGGTTCAGCGCCGATGATGCCTGCCTTTCCCTCCTCGCTCTGCGACATCCCCTTCCGCCTCTCTTGCTCCTCTGCAATCCTAGCCTTCGAGATCTTGACGATGAATTGCCTCCCAGCGCCTTTCTTCCCAGCGAGGAAATTGAATACTACGAACGCGAGGCGATGGAGCCCCGCATAGATGCCCACTAACGTGCCATAGATCAATTGATTCTCGATGGCGCGCATGATGCCCTGGACATCGTCTCCTCGATCCAGGAACCCGATGCGCTTGCCGTAGGTGATTTGCCCGATGACGTCGAAGGCGTAGCACTGCATCCAGTGGCCTATATCAACAGCCGTGCCGGCCTCGCTCATCTCAGCAAGCCGGCGCGAGAAGATTTCGGAGCATTGGTCGACGTACGGCTCGTACGAGACCAGCGACGTCATCGAGTATGTGCTCTGCAGCTGTCGGCGAGTGTTGGCGTGGCGCGGGATGTCGCGATCGGCGAACAGATTCCACCCGCCCGGCGGTGTCCACGCGTCATACCACGACGACTTGATGAATTTCGTCCCGTGCCCGTAGATCGTCGCCAGCGCACCCGGGTCCGCTATACTATAGCGGTTAGGGCCGTAGCGAACGATTGGGCCTATAACTTATGAGTTGAGCTGCATAACTTTGGATTAGGACGCGCGTGTACGTACCGTGCTGTCGATGTAGTTGTATGTTCCGTGCCTCCCACTGTCCGGCTTTTACGTGCCATAGGTACCATGCGTCGCTACATCGCGCGAGGAACGGTCCCGGTATAGATCTCAAAGGCGAGAGGACGGAGCGGATGAGGCGTTGGGAAATATATAATAGCAGCAACAAGGCCGCCGCGGCGGCTAGATCGTGCATTCCCATGGCTCTCTTCGTCTTGTAATGATGTATGGAAATAGCTAACCTACGTCATTTCATCCTGCTCGAGGGTCCCGGTGCGTTAAGAGTCTCATATATGCCGGTTCGGTGTAAGACGTCCCCGCACATTAGGTTAGATACTCCTTCTCCGCACTTTGCGTCCCATGCACATGCGGACTTCGGTACACGTATTCGGCTCTCCGCAGTGGGTAATAGCATTGTAAGGTGCGCTTGCACAAAGTGATGGTCCCGTCCCGTGCGAGACATGCGTCGGAGATAAGTTTCGAATATCGACTATCGGGTAGGTTACAAACTAGGTGATCTTTAGGTCACTGAGCG
Organism: Xylaria sp. Z50; assembly: GCA_037356035.1. NCBI lineage: Eukaryota > Fungi > Ascomycota > Sordariomycetes > Xylariales > Xylariaceae > Xylaria > Xylaria sp. Z50. The sequence continues at coordinate 12,852 of JBAWJU010000101.1, forward strand.
ACCCCTGCACGATGCAAATCATAAAGCCACTTGAGATCGCGCATAGTTCATCACCTCTCATCTACGGTAGATTTGTAGATCGTGCAGATCGTCAGACACCGTGGAGAAAAAATCTGGGGTGGGCGGTCAACGATGAGATACAGTTGTGGAAGTGTTTGTCAACGAGAATGATATTTATACAACATACCCGTAAATTTCGGGCGCATGCGAGGCATATATCACTATATACAGGTTCAGTTCATATGAACAAGAAGTAAATGAGTCGTCATCAAACATCCACCCATCCGTCATTACCATCTCATTGCCTCGTCATCAGCAGACTCAGTAGACCAGCGACGCGCTTAGCAGCCGGCGTAGATAGCTAACAGGGAAGTAAAGGTTAGCGGTTGCTCTCACACGAAGAGATCTTCTTCTTTGCGTCGGAGAGGATGAACTTACATTGCGCGAAAAGGGCGTAGGTGTCGGCGTGGTTGAGGTTCTGCTCAGCAGAGAGGCTCTGGACGAAGTCATAGCCGTATCCGCCGTAGTCGTCGGTGCCGGCGACCGAGGTTAGGTGAGTGACCTCGTGGAGCACGGTGCTCTGTTGATCCTGATCGTGGCAGGTGCTGCTCGCGGGGGAAAGGTCGGAGAAGAAGATAGGGCAGTTAACCATATATCCTTCCGAAGGCAGAGTGCTGCGGAAATCAGGCGTCAGTAATTGCCGTTTACGCGATGTGGTGGTGGGAAGGTCCGGGAATGACTTACTAGGCAATAACACCGTCCTCGCAGGAGTTGTAGACATCCGAGCAGTAGTAGGGAGCTCCCGAGGTGGTGCTGCCGCACTCGGAGGCAATAGAGTTGAAGACACCCACGACCGTGGAGCGGGTGGAGGAGTCTGTGTTCTTGAAGTACTCTTCAAGCTTGGCGTCGTCCGACTCGGCGACGGAAGCAGCCTCGTTGGCAAGGTCAGCGCAGGCGTTGATGGCACTTTCGGTGGCGCTCTTCTCGGAACCAGTGCAGTCGCTCTGGACGTCCTGGCGCTTGATTCTGGCGTGGAAGGCCTTGAAGACCTTGGACGCCGCGAGCCCGTCGACAGTAGTCGAAAGCAGGTTGCTCGAATAAGGGACGGAGCCGATGATCTGTGTGCTGCCGGCCTTGGCGTACTGTAGTGCGCCCTCGGAAACCATATTGATGGCACCGCCAGCACTCAGGTCATGCAACTCGGCGATGTCGAACACCTTTTCTACGGTCTCGCCGGCTGGAATCACCTGGAAGGAAGACTCCTTGAGACCGGTCTTCTTGACACGGAGACGGACACCGCTGAAAGCGGCCTTGGTCTTACCCTGGGTGACCTTGACCTTCTCGGTGGGCGACTTGTCGAGGAGCGAGCCGGTCTTGAAGACCTTGAGATCCTCGCCACCGTTGTTGGTGATGGTGGCTTTCACGCCGGTGTTTCCGACCATCTCGATCTTGACATCGAGAGGTGAAACTGGCTTGCCGATGTTGATGGTAGCGGCGCTAGCCACGGTGGCGAGGGCGGAAACGGCGGCGGCGAACTTCATGGTGACGAGGAAGGCTGGTCTCAAAATGTCGATGTAAGAAGAGGGTGTAGATGTTGGGGGGTGATGGTGATGATGATGATGAACTCAAGTCAAGTCGACTCTGGAAAATAGGTTGGCTTTATACTTGAGTTCGTTCTCAGTTAATTACACCGGGCATATCTCGAACCCGCAGGCTTGAAGTCATCATGGAGAGCCCTCTGAGGACGATTGGTAATGCCGATCAGCGATGAGCGATGCCAAAGGAGGCATCTCCTTTGCCATAGACATCCCGTGAGTTGGTCTAATGTCGCAACTGACCCCTGTTATCATCATCGTTGTCGATCGTAGAAGAGAGAGACGAAGCTAATGGTTTACCGCTTGTGGTTATCAACGTAGTTACTTGTAGTTGTGCTGAGATAGCTTCTCCCTACAACATCGGAATTCTTAGTGTAGCAACGTGGGCAATATGATACGATGTGCAATACTCATACTGGTAACGGAAGGACGCCAGGCGAAGGCTGAAGATCAACAGGCGGATCTTCAGGGTTTTGTAGTGATACTATTCATACTGTATCTCATGAAGAGCTTGGCGGTCGTCGATCGTGACTTTCCACTCGCTGGCCGACCTCACTAAAGACTCTGAGCCCACCTCCGTCTACACTATGCTCATTTTACACTAGTTGATACTAGGAGACGAAACTAATAGGCGAAAGCTTAGATTTTCCAAGGCCTGATTCCTATTTAACTAAGGTTGGAATTGTTGCTGTAGAAGCTGGGTGCTCGACCGTGTGCCGCCGGACTCAGGTATGCGAATCGGCTTAGCTAGAAAATAAGGTAGCCAAGTATTCCGGGGAGGATACATTCCACGAAACCACTACTTGGCGCTGACGCCGGTAGATCTTCAACGAAGAATTTTTACATTTATTCTAGAGTTGTCTGTCGACCACTTAGGAACTAGATAGGGTTCAGCCTCGAATCGGAAGACGCTGAGTAGGTAAACCTGGCTTTGTCAACCACCACGACCCGTCTTATATGCCTGTTTGCAGGTATCTACCGCACGCATGATTGGGCTACACCTGTTGAGAGGCTCATTATTGAGATCATGTATAAGGCGCCTTGCGTTGACTGCCTTTTTTGTCCTGATCTTTGATGTAAAATCATCATATACGATGAACTTGGTGGGTTTCTGAAAAGATTTCGTTGATATCTACACTAGCCCGTCCGATATCGTGCGGCAAACCCTTGCCCCCCAGGCAACTGCTCGTTCACAAATCAAACGGGGCCTCTTATTTATGGATTCTTCATCGACGTGGCTCTACTTACTATGTATGTGGTATATAGTAGAAGCTTGTGTTTGGACACCTACTGTTTTTGGAAAGTACACCGGTTTCGATGCTTAGTGGATCGCTTGACCTTGATATCAAAACAGTGTATTGCTGTGTCATAGAGAACCAGCAGGTGAGATCTGCTTCGGGAGTTGTGCGCCAAGCGCTTGGCAGACCCTTAATAGATGCTAGTCATTTGGGATGTATTCCAGATGTGTAGTGTATTGGTGTGGCTTGAGTCGTGTGCGGTATAACATCCATTGAGCTTCGAGTCGATCTCTGAGAGCCAAGAGCTTTGTAAAAACTCCTTCTTAAATAGTCGTGGCGCGCATGAAAGCAGATGGCCTTGATAGCGGAAAGACGACACCGAGTGTGGCTAGACCAGGGGCCGAATGGAGAAGCTGGACATGATAAAGGCGTTATTGGGTGGCATCGCCAAGCCTTCTATAGTGGTGCCTACTGTATACCCGACAGCACCAGCGTCATCATACGTTGAAGCACCAGGCAACGAAGAGTTAGCCAGATATACTTCTCGTCCGCTTCTCCCTCACCGATATCTGAAACTTATCTTCATCATCTCAATCGAAACAAGCATCCCTAGAGTTCAAAGTTCTCTGTCGATCACTCGGAAGTTTCGGGGTTTGAATATCCACCTACCTATTGCCCACCCGGATACTTGTAGTGTGTAAACCGAAGAATACAAGTCCCCGCACCCACCACCCCGCCATAACTAAGAATTGACGTTCATGGTTCCCCAGCAGCCTTCACGTTCACGAGGTCGGATCCTCGCCGTACTTGGTGTTTTCGTCGTCCTTATCGTTTTCTGGAATACCTGGTCATCTATCGACATAGGCGCAGCATCCGACGCGCCACAAGAAGCACGTGTCGACATGTCGGATCCAGTCCTCTCAGCGCTCAAAGTGTCGGTTCGGCAGGCGAGCTCATCACCTCCGAAGCTGACGATCGGCGTCACCAACACACATTCGGGCCCTGTGACGGTGTTTACGTGGAATTCGCCGCTCGATCCTTTGGCGGTGCAGCTAGGTCTACTCTCATTCACGCCAGAAGGCCAAGACACGCCAATCGACATCCCGACGATCCAGGTGCGACGACTCATGCCGCCAGGGGACGATGCATATGTCACGATTGAGGCAGGAAAGACGGAGGAGAGGGAGGTATTGCTCAAGAAACCCATGATACCTCTAGACCAGCTCCAAGGCAAGGTCAAGGTTGTCTGCAAAGGTGAATGGAAGAGCGTGTGGGCGTCGAAGAAGGAGGACATATCGGCCGAGGCGTTGGTGAACACGGGGGCGGATGAGGCTTCATTGAAGGGAAATTTTGAGAGTGAGCCGGTGGAAATCGAATTTTAGAATGCATGGCGTTCATTGAGACTATTTGGCGGATCTAGTGATTCATGCGTGGGCAGATAAGAAGGCAAATATCGTCTTTTCCAAATCCAAACTGACGCGTCACCCAGACACGATAAGGTCTTTGTTGCTGCATGTGGTCGTAAGCTGGCCCGATGCACCCTTGGAGTTGTAATTGAGTAAATAATAAATATGTAAATAGCTTACGAAAATAAAGGTAGTATGCAAGTCACAAGCCACCCGGAAGCAGTCCTTTTCTTTTCCTCTGCCTTACTTGCGAGTCTACCCACCTATCGGTACTTAAGTTAGTACTTACTTAGGTAGGTATCTAGCCTAGACTGTTTACTGTTTACTGTTGTGTTGCGCGTGTGCAAGAGGCTCCTTGTAGGGAAATCTAGTGCCCTTCTAGGAATAACAAATAATATACTCGCTGCAACCACTATAACAACCCCGGATTTTGGAACTTTAAGCTTTAAACCTCCCCACCTACCTTAAGTACCCTAGGTAGGTAAGTACTCAGGTAGACGTGACTTCTACGAGGGGTAAGTTGATGCGATATGTATTGATTAATCAATTTGAACATCATTCAATGTCCCAAGAATGGTTTGAGAATGGAGTAGTAGCTATATTCTATGGACTAATAATTCAAACGGTTTGATAGTTCATTAATGCACACAGCTAGCGTAGTGGAGGCCCTAAATTGTAGAAAGGTGTTTCCTGTCTATAGTAATGTGTTTGTAACGTCAGGCACGGAATCACAACAAGTTGTCCCAGAGGTGTTGTTATCGGGTATCAAGCAACAGCGGCCTGTAGGTAGGTACCTACCTGCTAAGACCCATAGCTGCAGCCAGTACATAGTACATACAACAAAGCGTTGGAGGCGCAGACTGCAAACACAAACCTCAGGTTCCCAAGTCCTCCGGTATTAGGGGAGTACCCCTCTCGCACCCCATTCCCATATTTCCTACGTTTTCTACTTGTCAAATACCTCGAACTCTCCCTTCCACCACGTACGTATATCGGCACATGTATCTCGTGCTTGGCGTCATGTAAGGCACCTATACCTACCTCTTACCACATGCAAGTGGGATACAGGTTAGGTACCTAACCACATGTTCACATGGGGATTGACGATGCTGGGTAATTGACTGGAACCAGACCACCAACATGCTTACCTACACGTACGACTTCAGCCTCACCCGGTCCAAACCTGACCATACTGACTTTCTCGCTTCTTGCTTCATACCCAAAACCCCAGTATACCTTCTACTCGGTACCAGCCATTTTACCGTTGTCGATAAGTGGCTTCCCTCAAGCCGTTATATAGGTACCCTACCTCTTGACCTCTGATACATTGATCCATTGTGCACCTACCTACGTGAGCCCCGAGGTTGTTTTTGTGCCATCACACACCGTGCGTGGTCTCCATAGCTGACTGCTTCTTTAATCATCTATTATACGGCTTGTTTTCCCTTCCTCTCTGCCTTATGTATCTTGGCTTAGATAGACTTGGTAGCACTGGGCCACGGCCTACGGGCATGTTTGATGTGAGGAGCCCCAAAGGTTTCAACCCACAGAACGGTACCCATGTGTCTCGCCCGTCGGGGTTCAACATCAACACCTTATCGGCTTGAACTTTATCGGCCTCGGGTTGCTCAGACTACTCAGGCTTGGGCATTTCCTATCTTCCCCTTCTCCTTTCCCCCAAGCCGCCTCTAGGTACCTACCTACCTGCCTGTCCGCCTGCCTGCGTGTCTGGTCTCCCCATCTTCTCTTACCGACTCTGCCCGAGTTCCATTCGACGGCAATCTACGTAGGTCAATCACCGAGCCCGACCTGTCACCGTCCTTCATCACAGCCGCTCGGGAGCCGGGACCTACCTAAGCATTTGACAGTCATTTCTTCGAGAGACAACGGCGGCATACCTCGGGTAACCTTGCCGAGTTCTCTTCCACTATTTTCCTATTAGCACGGAGTACGTACATCCTGATTAAATCCGCCCGCAACTCGTCCGAGACACGCAGTCTGCCCATGTGAAGTAGCTTAAGCGTCGGTTTCGGCCCGTTATTGACCTCGACGTCCTGACTGCCTCTGGGTCTCGTCTCATTCATCCGTTTCGTCCTTGGCGCTGGGTTATCCCCACCAACCCGACAGATGCAACGCTCACTATCACCATTCTTACCTCAAAGCTCAAAGCTAGACATCAGATCCCTTAGCCCGTCACGATGGCTTGTACATCCAAATTGCAGCCGGCGCCGCTCCGTTTTACCCTGCCTCCGGGGTTTCAACGGTGTGATATTTTCTGGAAGTTCCCATATGACATTCGACACCTGATCTGGGAAGAGGCTATATTCACGCCTGGTATTCATTTTCTCAAGTTTGTCGAGACCCTCAACACGCCGGCTATGCCCACCAACGCTTCCACGGGAGCCAATAGTGATGGATCTCTTGTGTCGCCGCCGGAAAGACGCGTCGAGGGTACGCGAGATTCCAGCGGCCGTGTCTATTCTGCCACTCTGAAACCTATTTTTCCCTTCGCATGTACCGACAACTCATATTACATCACCATGAAGAAGACTCTTGCCGAGCTTGGTGACTCATGCAACGAGGCAAAGGTCTTGATCCAGAAAATACTTGCGCAGCCGGGTAACTTAACCCTAGATGATGGGCAACTTGTTCTACTCAATCGATCGTCTGATATTCTATGCATCGATTATCCCGATATGACACACGCCCGGTATCTCGGCCGATGGGCAGAGCATCTGAATCTGAACCAGCTTGCCAATGTTCGTCGACTGGCCGTTCGTTACCATCATGAGTGGGACAACCATGATCCGGTCTGTACCTATTGTGGGCGAGTACATTCTTACCATGGAAAACATCCACACCCTCGACATGTGTACGAATTCGCTTCCCTATTCAAGAACTTGGAAGACTTCTATTTCATTGATTATCTCGCTGTGCGCAAGCCACCACGACTTCCTCGCTGTTCTCATCAAGCACAAAGTGAGTACTATGTCCCCGGCACCCCTTGCGTTATTTTAGACACTTAGAGTGATATTAGCTTCAGATGAGCCCCGGGAGCGGTTTGCGAGTGGTGGCGGCGGCCGAACCTATTTCGAGATCGACCCGAAGACTTGCACAACACACACACGTGTATACGAAACCCTAGCGTGGCTTCGGAGCAACTATCTCTCTCACTGTACTTACAAATCCCGGGGACCCTCGCGGCCGGAGAGTGTCCGCTTCAAGGTCCTAGGGTGCGAGTGGGATTCAGATCAAAAACTGGCACCTCCTAAACGACAAACGGCTTTAACTAGGAAGAAGCGAACAAAGAAGCATATCTCCAACCTTACGATACCTCTACCAGACCCATCCACGTCGACTTACGGTTACTTGCCTCAAACCATGAATACCAATCCTCTTCCAGTTGTTTTCGGCGATGGTGGCAAATCGAAATTCGAGTTCACCCTAGAAATACCCCATTAGAACAAGAACGCGTTCACAGCTAGTTCTTGTATAAATTGCGTTCCGAACCGGAGTTTGACGGAAGATACATATGGGATATGGAGAGTGCTTCTGCCTCCTACTTTGTCCTTATCACATTGAGTTTATGATACCCAGACTGCTGAAGGCGTTGACGATGCGACTGGGAAGAAGGGTTGTTTCTGACCCTAGTACAGCTTCTAAATTAGAATGGTTGAATGTGTCTCCAAATGATTGTCTAGCACGGTTGATTGTAATTAAACCCGGTGCTCCCGATATAGATATTACAAAAGTAATTGAAATAAGCAGCTCTGCCATTTTTATTATTATTTTTCTTGTTCCCTTTCTTTTCAAAGGACTTGACGACATCTAGTTCGCTTGGATTTATCCTACCTTATCAGAGCGGAGGCGAGGACTAGATTCACGCGACGACGTTGACCCCTTACCCCTCCTCTGTATACGTAGCGAATCAATAAAATTATCACAATTTACAGACGACAAGAGACGGTCCTTTATGCATGGCATTTCTGTAGGTGTATGCATGTGAGACTTATTATCTAGGTACTTCGCGGACTCGGATTGCTCAATCGGGAGGCAAGAAAGGTCACGTTGCCGATGTGAACACACTCATCCTATTTATTCATGTTGTAGTATATCATTCGATCATGCCGTCTATATAGGGATACTTCATAGGCACTATACCGAGTTAGCCTGAAAGGTACATGACCTCTACGTTGAATGTATAGTAGATTTAGCGTGTCTCACATGTACACCGGCGTCTTCTAGAGGTATACGCTTACCTCGGTCCACGGTCGTAATTGCACAGCCCAAGTGCGACACCACTTGAGCACTTTTACCTACCTCTCATCGTGGCCTTGCAGAGTGGCAGTGAGCCTGCACTACCAACCTGACCTACCAACCTACCTACTTGCCTCCTATATACCACATACATGATACATGTAGGAAGAGATACATAATGGTTTATATCACAGCCTGCCGACGACATATGTGCTTCATCACACTTACACTGAAATAAGTGGACATGAGTGCTCGACCCTACACCCAGTCATATACACATGTGCGCGATCAAGCCATCCTAGGCAAGTGCGAACTTATTCAATGATAAGGACGTAAGTAAGAGGTACCTAAGGTAATAGCAGTGGCTGACCTATATATGTACACAACGTACCGGATATGATACCTCATCTATACATGTGCATATTGTAGATACCTGGGTCTTCCTCATCCATCTCACCTCTCCTGCCGGCTCGCGATACCTGTGCAACCTCACGGCTAGAACATGTGCCCGCGTCTACATGATTCCATACCTCCAGCCTCTTGTTTCATCTCATCCAGCCCGTCCTCTCTTCGTCTCCCCCCCTCTCCCTCCTCTCTCTCCGTCTCTCCGTCTCTCCTCGCCCTGCATCGTATCGCCCGTCATTTGACAGCTACTGCGGGGTATATCTTTCACTTCTGCTCCTCAGGCCCCGGTGCAAACGAACCTTTTCAGACCACAACCCCACGAGAGAAAAAGAAAAGAAGGGAAATAAAGCAATACAAGTAGACCTTGCTCTTAGAGTGCAAATCAATCGCATATTTCTACAAGCCGGTGACCCTGGGTACCCTCGGCCTGCTCGAGCTACTTAGCTACCCACCTATCTGTCGCATTCAATAGGACGGCAGCCTAAGATTTCGATTAACCTCTCAACTTTCTCATTCAGTGCCTTCGCTCTTGCCCATCCCAACTCTGCTTCAGATTCTATCACTTTTCGGCATCCCGCAGCCTCTCTCCTCCCACCTTATTTCACTTAATCCTCAATCGCACCTTTATTTCGTCATCCTCACCTCCAGAATTCAAGGTATAATATTTGTACAGTCGATTCTGTTTATTTCAGTTGTTTCCTCCTCCTATCATCACCCTCATATCGAGCAGCATAGCGCAGTACTGCCGACATTAACAGCAGGCGCCGCATCTTCTTAGGTAGGGGACATCACCAGTAGGCACCTTAGGCAGCCAAATCAATTCAGTTGCCCATCATGTCGCTGCAGCCCAATGGCTTCTCAGTCTTCCTAAGCAACGTTCCTGCCACCTTGACAGAGCGGACCATCAAATCAGAGTTGTCGACTTTTATGGATAAACTTGGTATCAAAGACTGGACTTGCGAAAAACCGCCAGGGAAATCTTTTGGTATTCTGACTTTTCTCTACCGAATAGAAGGCCAGAGATTTTTGAGCCAGTATGGCCAGCAGCCTTCCTCTGGTGGTTTATTCCGTGGTGAGCCTAGGATGAAAGCACGCCTCACTCTCCTAGGCAGATCAGTCTTTTGCAAGGAGAGTGACAAAGAGCCTGATTCGACTTTACTAAGGGTGCTGGAGATGAAGGCAGAGGAGAGAATACATCCTCCCGAATACGACGAAAAACCCCAGACACCTAAGCACGTCAGTTTTGACGTCCGGGCACTTTCATGTGGTCATTATGACTATCCTCAAGGAAAATTGACTTATACGGCTGACATCCAATGGCGTATGCAACGAGGTACTGTCAAGTTTGCCAGGGATACCTTGATTATCACATTCACCCACGGCCTTGGCCAAATACGTCGTGAGTGAAGTTTTATTACCCCCCTTTCAACCCAGCTTTGTCTCTGGAGTTCGAAACGCTCTCTTCAGGTTAACACACTTCTCTTCGAAGAGCTATTGCTAACCCAAACACTCTATAGTCGAGATCCCGTATAGAGCTACTCATGAGGTAGTCGTCTCAGATCGTCCACCTTCCCTGTTTCTCACGCTATGGGAACCACCGAGAATTTTCTTACTCGCTCATGAAAATGACGAGGGCGACTTCCTCGCTGTAAAGATGATGAACTTGACTATGAATAGTAACTATCGCCCGGGGTTGAGACAGCGTTTGAGCAAGATTCCTCATGACAACGTGGATCATGGTGCCATCATCGGCCAGTCGCTCATCTACTCCATAACGCTCTCCCCAGAAGAATTTGCCCCTAGGGTAGAACGGCTAAGAGAGAACGAATACTTGACACTTATTTCTTATAATGTCCCCATTGCATCTTTCGGTTGCAGTTATATGGTGGAGGGGCTGGCGTCTTTCAAGTCAACTGTTACAAAGTGTTCCCAAACGATCCCATTCGACACCTTATACCAGTTTCAAGCATTGGTTCAGAACGGGTATCTTTTGCCTTCCACCGCCCAGAACTTGCTCCTCCGACTGCTGAAGAGCAAATCTCACGATGCACCTAGAAGAGTTGAGGATGTGGAAACGACGGAGCCAGAAGCCGCACTAATGCGATTTCCGTTCTCATCCCGCGCCGTGAAGAGTAAGATTCCCAGCCCCTTCAACCCAAGTATTTGCTTGCTTCTCGTATTTCTTTTGCAACACTCTTTAGGGTCACCCGTTTATTGTGAATACTAACTTCTCATATCTCTAGAATTGTTCCTCCAGATCCCGTTTCCTGGACCTTACACGGAAGCCAAAATGTTTGATACTGATGAGATATGGTCACTACTCGAAACCAACGAAAAGGATATACAGCAAGGCCTGACTAGAGAGCTATTCTCGGAGCGAGCTCGTCAGAACCTCACTATGGTTTACAAAGTGCAAGTAACTCCCACAAGAATCATGTTCAACGGTCCCGAGCCCGAGGCAAAGAATCGAATTCTTCGAAAGTTCCCACGCCATATTGGATATTTTTCTCGCATCCAGTTTTGTGATGAGGATGGCCAGGATCTCTACTTTAATCACAAAGGTGAGGACTTTTTCGTTATCCCTCCCATTTCTTCCTCTCTGGTTCACAAAGCCGTAGTCGCTACCCAATCTGTCGTATTTAAAGATGAATATAATGCCTAATGCCATGGGAGAGGTTTGGGCAAACTTCTTCCTAGGCTTTTATTTTGATTGGCAACTATTATACCTGTATTCATATCCAGCCTAATAGTACCCAAATACTACGGACCCCTCTTCGCCATGTTGCCCACCGCAGACCTAACAGGTTGGCGGTTGAAACGTAGTAGAATGCATAGTTCTTATTTGCTAATCATATTTGTTCTAGTATCACTTGATAGAGTATATTCGAGGTTCAATCAAATCCTCGACGACGGTTTCCCCATAGCTGGACGGATATATAAATTCTTAGGCTTTTCGCATTCCTCCCTCAGGTACGCCATATATACGTACCATCTTTCCACCATCTTTAATTGAATTTTCCATTGAAACAAGAATTCTAGATCTCATGCAGTGTGGTTCATGGCTGGTTTCGTGGACGACAATAGACAGTTACGAAGCTATGCCACTGTGATAACCGAGCTTGGAAACTTCCAGGGCATTCGCTCCCCTGCTCGATGGTACGTATTCTAATGCTTCCAAGAGTTAAAATATCCCCTCTTCGTAAACGTCTACTAACTTTTTTATAAGTAAGTGAATTTCTACTGAAATAAAGAGGGTTCTCATCCCAAGTATTCTTAGAAAAAGGTTTGTCTTATAGTCTAGTTTATTAACATGTTATAGGTGCGGCCCGGATTGGCCAGGCCTTTTCCGAAACACCCATCGCAGTGGATCTAGAGGAATTGAACACCCATATTGAACTCATACCAGATGTCAAATCTAAAGATGGCAGTCGCGTCTTTAGCGATGGGGTCGGAACCATCTCCAGGGAACTGCTGGAGGCGATCCACGATAAGACAACGCGAAAATCGGGAGCTGCCACTTGCGTGCAAATCCGATGGGCTGGCGCCAAAGGTATGCTAAGTCTAGACGATACGCTTAAAGGCTGCGTCAGTAAGTAATACCCGAAGCAACTCTCGCCTGTTCGGGCGCAATGAATATTTGAACTATTTTTATAGGCCCTACAAGCCATCAAGCCTGCCTGCCCAGAAAAATAATTACTGACCTAAAACTCCAAAGTGCGCGTGCGTGAGAGTATGCTCAAGTTTGAGAGCCCAGACAAACAGAATCTTGAAATATGCGATGTTGCAAACAAACCCATACCACTAGTGCTTAATCGTCAAATGATCAAAATACTCGAAGATATGGCAGTCCCTGAGTCATGGTTTTTCAAGGCTCAGAACCGAGAACTCAATCGCCTGCGAAAAATCACGGCCGTTACTGACAATACAATAGTATTTTTGAAGCGCCAGAAAGTCGCAGAACAAATGGGCTTCCACCAGTTCATTCGTCGTCTACATAAACTAGGTTTCGATTACAAGAAGGATGCATTTCTCTGTTCTGTTGTCGAGGCGGTCGTGTTGCGCGAAGTTCGCCTTCTCAAACACAAATCCCGAATACCTGTTGAGCAGGGAGTTACATTATTCGGGGTCATGGACGAGTTCGAGTACCTTGGTGACGAGGAGGTATTTATCACGTTTGATAAACGACAGGGTAGCTCGTACCCTGACCTTCATGATCGTCTCGTAATTGTCACTCGATCACCAGCCCTACATCCCGGAGACATACAAGTTCGCAGGGCAGTTGTGCCACCTCGGGGTCATCCCCTTTGTAGCCTTTCCAACTGTATTGTCTTTAGCCAAAAGGGCAAACGAGACCTACCAAGCCAGCTCAGCGGCGGTGATCTTGAGTAAGTCCCCCCTGAATCTATTTCCTTGAGTTCTCCCGCATTCCAGAACTTGGTAACGCATACTATTGCAATAGACCTGTTTAGATAGTGCCTAACGTTCGTTTGGCCTCAACTGATCATACCTTTATGTAGTGGGGATATTTACAACGTGATATGGGATCCCATTGCTGTTGAGGGATGCAGACTTGAATTTGAGCCCGCCGACTATCCTCGAGTCACCCCTCTCGATATAGGTAGAAATGTGCGGGCGGAAGATATGACTGAATTTTTCGTTAAATTCATGGCCACCGACCAGTGAGTTTTCCACCCTAGTTAGGCATGAGCTGCCAGCGTTTCTACGGGCCATGGGCCCAAAAATTCCCAGGTGCCTAAATACTGTCAACAATCGTTTCATACAACACACTACGTTTATCATTTGATAAAACCGCCTCATGAATGATTTCTTATACGGTGTACAGGCTAGGACTTATCGCTATCAGACACATCATCCTTGCCGACTTAAACGACGCAGGGACCGTTCACGATGAATGTAAGTTACTTGCTGAGATGCATTCGACGGCAGTCGATTATTCTAAAACCGGTATACCGGTGAATATGAGCAAAATGACATCGATGAGAAGAATCAAATACCGCCCGGACTTGTGAGTCTCCATTTCCGAACTAGTCTATCCTTAAGATATTTGTTAATACTTCGGCAGCTTGGCCCCTGCCCCTCCTGCCAATATTGTGGACAAATCTGAGATTCAATTTGAACCGCCGGTTGCGCCATCAGTCGAAGAGGACGAAGACGATGACACCGGCCCCAAACACCAATTTTACAAATCAGACAAGGTATTAGGCAAGCTCTACCGAGCCATTGACGAGAAGAGGATTTGGAGGGACGATATCCACTTGAATACTAACCGCTTCGGTCCTTATCTTTGGGATGAGCTAATGGTGTACATCACGCGCCAATGCGAGAAAAACTTCGGACATGTCGATTGGAGAAGTTCATTGAGTGAAGCACAGAGCATTCGCCAAGCGTATGTAACTGTATGTCCATTATATAATACTCAATCGCTAACATTCATCTAGATATGATGACATGATCTGGACAGCTACTCTCGAATATTCGGATCATTCTTCCAAGGGGATCACTGAATTGGAAGTCTTCACCGGTACAATATTCAACAAGTCTGGTACACAGACGCGCCGACAACGTGACACGTCCATCCGTCTTAAAGATGAATACGATCGTATCGTAAAGTGGGTTGAAGGCCTCATACGAAAGCAAGATGCAGGATCATCACATAATATATTAGGCAATCTTGAAGATGATTCACTCGATGGCTACGCAGATGAAAGTGATGGTTTGGAGATGAGTTCGACCGCCCTAGAATTGAGCATTGCATGTCTTCATGTTGGAATCCTTCGAGGAGGCGATCGCAGTTCTAACAAGCGTAATGTGGGTGATTTTGAGAGCTTCAAGGTCATCGCGGCTCACTGCGCCCTGAGAGAGCTTGAGAATGCTGTCAGACAGAGGGATATAGCTGAGGGAGCTGCTTTCGTAAGCGGTGGCTTCCCTGGCGTTCGGAGCGGGTGGGCTTGATGTAATGCTGGCTTGAGCGAAGAGAAGAGAGATATATGTGGAAGTATTCGGTGATGGGGAATTTTCTCGGTAAGACTGAATAATGACCAGGAGCTCTGCGGAAAACTGCGGAGTAAATGCATACTGGAGCGAGCTGTTGAGAAATGTATGGTCAGTTTTGGTCGGATGTTACACTGGACTAAGCTAGCATGAAAGGGGCCCTTAATTAGGCATGCAAGATGAATGGAATGCTATTTTCTTCCTGGCTGTATAGATTTGATGTATGTCCTTAGATTACTCATGAGAATCACATACAATGACAGGATTATAGGTGAGCGTGGGGGAATTAAGCCGTGTGTCATGTTGAATTCATTGATCCTCAAGACCCGGGATGAATACCGCGCAGATAGACGGCCGCATACCCACACAAAGTGCAACGCGGAACGGCAAGATAGTACCAATCACATTTTACAGGAAATGAAGTCCCATGCTTTGAAGGTTTGAAAGTGTGGTCTGTAGACACTTTTAGTCTTGCTACCCATCTATCTCTGTTCTTCTTGCCAAATTGGGCACCAACTTAAACCCGAACCGTTACGTCGTACGAACGGGTCAAGAAGTGTGTATCCATGGTACTACTTCGATTCCTTGGATATTAGGTAAGGAGGCAGTTAGGCTGTGTCTTATTGCTAGAGGGGGGACGCATGCATGCAAAGGTGACTTTGGGGGGTCGAGTAAATCTAACTCTACACCTGAACTTAAAGTTACTTAAGATCTACCACTTGAATGAGCACGATAACACTACGGTGTATTGTGTCATGAGACATGTGATGCGGGATCGCCTTGGGAAATAGATCTGTTCTCGTGCCTTGGTGTTGTTTGAACCATGGAAAGAGAGTAGAAATGGCCTAGATCAAATAGCTAACAATCGCATTCCGGGAGTTCCACAACTACTGAATTCTTCTTGGAAATCTAAAAGTCGATGAAAGTTTAGGGGTTACTACTGGAAAAAGAATTGGCAATTGCTGAACCCGAGGCGACTCACAAAGCCGGCTTGGTTGTAGCTGATAAAGCAGCAGAGCCTTATGAATCAGGAGGTGAAGCTCCTCGGCAATCTAACCCCTCTATTCGGACTATAATAGGCCGAAATATTGGCGCTATATAAATAGACAGGCTTGATACGCCGTCTTTGCTTGAGGAGATAAGTCGTGGCGACGCCCGTGCTCAAGTCAGGAGGGACGCAAGTAGGGTGGGAGTTTAATCTGCCTATGTGAATTCATCTAAACTAAGTCGAGAGACTGAGGAACCCCCACTGGAAAATCCAAGCCTTAATTTCACATGAGACTGAACATATTCCACGATGGAAGGCTCTGGGACAACATGCGTAAATATGAGGAGTATGTCGTATTCCGCAAAGCCTCACTTACACGCAGTTGTCGCTGACCGATTTCACTGTTAGCAGCTGGCAGCGATCATGAGTCCCTCGAGACGGTCGCTTGGCGTTTACGCCAAGCGACCGGAAAGGGTAAATATGGACGACTGTAACCGTCTCCAACCTTTTTCTGCATGCTAATGCATAATGCACATTTTACATTTTTCCCTACATCCGACCGGCGATTTCCAACGATGAAGTAAGGGCAAATCTATACTGTATTCAGAAAATGAACAAACCGCAGCGCGCATCCCAGGTGAATTGCTTCTTTTCCATCGATCGACCCGTGCTATATAATCATGACGAAAGCTAGGTGCGTGGCTTTGTCGACGAGCTAGGGACACGGTAGAGTTTATTCTGGGTTAGTTAGGGTGCGGTAACGTTACGCACCTCACTTTTAGTTTCCGCACCTTGGAAAATTACCGTATTGGGGATGGAATGGCGCTCCTCGGGGCCGTAGCGTGGGGTTTGGAGATGGTCCATCTCATATTAATTAGCTTGGCCCCGCGACAATGAGGATCGATTATTATGTTAGTCGAAAAACAAGGACTGAAAAGCTTCGAAACATACCCACTCACATAGACAAACTAGGCGAGAGAGAAGAGAGATCTCGATGTTTCGGTGCCGTGATGTGTCTGTACTGACTGTTGTTGGTCTGCTGTTGTCTCATCTTACCTGTTAGCTTCTGTTCATGACAGGATAAGCCGGAACAGGATAAACCTTGTCAAGCAAGGCCACGCAGGCATTGTCTCCCGACGATCCCAGAGCTCAATAACAAACGGGTGATCGGCGGGAAGGGAAGACTGGCAAGTGTCGGATATCGCCTTTGATTATGATATGTCTACTCTGATATATAGATATGATATGCGATGTAGCTACTCTGGCCCTCAAAAAGGCGTGACACGATAAAGACATAAACAAGGTGATCGGGCTGTCCCTTTCTTGGTAATTCTTTGGGCATCATCCTAATCCGCAAGCTCCGTCGATGATACCAGCGGGACCATGTCTATGGACCGGGCTGACATCTGACGGAGAATTGCTCATAAGAAATCCCGACCAATGGTAAGGGATAAACACATGCCGGCTGGTCTCTATGGAACCCTGGGTCGATGAGCTTCGGATGGTAGCTGGGGGAGGGCGCGCAAAGGGCAATCTATTCGTCTCGACGCATGAACTAGTGTCTGGGTAGCCGGGTGTCAGGAGTCCTGTCAGGAGTCCGGATCGCACCTATCTGTCGTGCTGTCTCGAGTGAGACGGACCGTCAAGAAGCTCTCATCGCCTCATCGAGGCCTGGGCCAGGCCCGCGGAGCTGCGAGCCGGCATGTCAATCAAATAGTGCACAGCCATACTACCTCGTCGGGCCGGGGTACCGCAAGCGGTGGGCCTTCTTCGCCCCTTGGGTGCTTGTTTGGGGACCCCATGCCCATGTTCTGCCCATGTTTCCACGATGCCCACTCGCCCTTCCAGGGTAGCAGGGGAGAGCAGGGGTCCTTCTCCAAACCAAGTCTGCGTCCCTTGCCGTATTTATTAGTGCTTGCAACCCCGCGCTGCCCCAGCGCCTGAATGCTGGGGAACGGGATCTGAATGGCCGAGCCAGACGCTGTAGCAGTGAAAAAGGTCAGAAGACACAGGGCGCGAAATAGGGAAAACGGTTGATGATGTCCAAGGTAGACGTGGTGCAGCGCACAGGGGCAGCGCCGCCAGTCCCCTCACTAGGGAGCGCCATGGCTGCCGCTGCCGCTGTCGCCACTGTAGCGACAACTGCTGCTGGATCAACTGCGACGACGTCGACGCCGACGACGACAGTAAATTCCACGATATCGGCACGACCGCTAGCGACGACATTGACAGGCAGCGCAACAGCGACAACGATAGGGGGTTTGCAGCAACCATTATTATCCACGATACACGCAAAAAACGCCACAACAACGGCAACAGCAACAGCAACAGCATCTCATTCACAATCTAGAACAAATGGTACAAAGCGCCCGCGCTCGAGCGATCACAGAGACGGTAGAATTGCGAAAAGCAGGCAACGACCGGTTTTCTCAAAAAACAGCATGGAGCCACCGGTTTTGTCTTTTTACGGCACACAGCCGGTTCCCCTGCCCTCGCGATTTGCGAGTCTCAAAAAGCGACTAGTAGCGGGCCATGAGTCCGCGCTCGAGGCCTCGTGGGGCCGGCTGATCGGCGCGCTGCGCGACGAGATAAAATACATAGACGAGCATCGCACGGGATTAATCCCGTCCATTGACTTCACTGACATCAACGACACAGCCAAGGTCGAGCCGTTTGAGACGAGCTTGAAGCGGCATGGCATCGGCGTCATACGCGGCGTGGTACCGCCTCAAGACGCGAGCGGTTGGGTCGAGGAGACTAAGAAGTACCTCGAGACGAAACATGATTTCAAGCCGCCACCGGCGCAGGACCCGACTTGTTTTGACTTCTTCTGGACGCCGGCGCAGGTGCGCTCGCGTGCACACCCTAACATGCTCCGCGCGCAGCGCTTCGCCATGTCGCTTTGGAATTGCAACGACGACGACAGGCTGGCGACGCGGTTCCCCATCACGTACGCGGACCGCATCAGGATAGAATCGATGAACAACGGCGTCGTCATGGTGAATGGCGTGGCCGCGGCGCCGGTATCACCCGAAGACAGCCTCATTGCGGCGGCGGCCGCCGCGTCGAATGCATCAATCGCGCAGGTCGACAACGGCAGCTTGGAACGGTGGGAACTAGACGGGTACGGGCGATGCGGGCTGTACGACGAGATTTTCAAGGGCAACTGGGAGGCGTACAACGCGTGGGATCCGGCGGGCCGCGTCAACGCCACGTCGGACCTATACAACGGCGCAGGGGCGTGCTCGATGATGCGCATGTTCCAGGGCATCCTCGCACTTACCGTCGTCGAGCCGGGGATGATCCGGCTGCTTCCGTCGCCGAAACTAAGCACGGTGTACTTCCTTCTGCGCCCGTTCTTCTCGCCCAAAGAGCCGGCGCCAGAGGCGGGCGACAGCGCCGAAAAATGGGAGAAATACCTCGACCCGGGTAACTGGGCGCTGGACAAGGAGCAGTCGACGATAATACACGGCGCGGTGCCTGGCCACGCACAGCGCGTGACGGCGGCCTGGCACCCCCATCTCCAGCTCGACAAGAGTCTTGTGACGCCGCCGACGCTGCAGGCCGGGGACTACATAATCTGGCACCCTGACCAGGCGTATCAATTCTCTAATACGAATTACCGCGACAATAGCAGCGGTAAACCCGACGATGGGAAGGCGCAGGGCGACCCGCATACGTTGATGCTCGTGTACTCGCCCGCGGCGCCGCTAACGCAGACGAACGCACTATTCCTCGCGCGACAGCGCAAGGCGTTCCTACGGGGGCATCCGGGGCCAGACTTCGACTCGACGGGGACGGGGCTGGGCAGCGAGGCGCCGCACACGGGGCGGCTAGGCGAAAAAGAGATCCGCGAGGTCGGGGGCGAGGAGGGGCTACGGGCGATGGGGCTCGCGCCGTGGACGCTCGGGCGGGGGAAGGCGTCGGCCGACGAGACGCCCAAGAGCAGCTCGCCGACGGAGGACAAGAAAGACGTCGACGTGGACATGGACGACGGCACCGACACGCCGGCCTCCGGGTCCGTTTCCTCGGCCGGGTTCTCGCGGGCGGAATCCGAGGTCGTCAGGTTGGCGAATATCATCCTCTTCCCCGATCGCTATGATTTCTACATGCCAACGAGGGCGAGCAGCCCCGTGCCTACGTCGCGGGAACGGGAGGGGGCCGAGGAGAAGGGAAAGGGTGCTGCGGCTACGTCCACGGCTACATCTACATCTGCGGCAAAAGGGAAAAGGGATGAGAAAGAGAGGTGAGTGGGTGAAGCAGTGGCATGTAGGAGTTCGGGATCTAAACCGGCTGGGATTGGCGATCTATATTGCATAAGCGTACGATAAGATGCATGGACGGATTGGAATGGACGAATGGATACAAATTCACTCCATATATACACATAAAGAGGAAGAGGCGGAGCGGAAAGGGGCAAAGGGGCAAAGGAAAGGAAGGGCGGTGTTTTGTATATAGCCATTATAGCTAAGCTAAGTCTTGCCGGCGTTCAGAAGGCTGAAAGGAAGGAAAGTCTTACAGGAATTGACACTCACGATGTTTTCTGGTTGCTTACTTCGGGAATCTAGTTACTCACTGGTTCTGACTCGAGAATCACCTGTGGCTTTGTTATAACGGGGAATGTGATACTGTCTGTGTGAGGTGTTCTGTCTTGCGCCATATACTGGTTTAGAGACTAAACGGGTACTTGTCACGAAGGGTGGTTTTCATAACAGAGACATTAGAAGTAGTAAGGTGACTGAATTTATTGCTATATATAGACTATTTGTTTTGTTCAACGCCAGGCGTCGTGATAGGTAGGGGCGGATTGAATGACTGCGGTTAGGATCGTAAGGCGGCGCCTGTGTTGATATAGCATGGTATCGGATATGCTTTGCCTTTTACTGAAAATGTAGATCCTCGAGAGGATAGTATCTGGTTTATCTGACTATTCATTAATATCGGATGGATGAAAGTTGGTAGTTGACATCTCGAGATAGTAGGATTTCCCCCCATCCTACAGTAAAAGTTCACGAATACATATATCTATGCAAATCATATTGGTAGAGTGATCGGCCAGGCTAGGGCCCGAGAGATCTCACAATAATAAGTATATTTTGATTCCTCAAGTATACTAACGACTTAGGTTCTAGATCATCTAAATACCAAAGATCGCCTCTAATGAGTGTATTAATTTACTTCGTTTAGATCTTAACTCTACTCCCTCGCAATAACGAAACCCGCTGGCCTCGATACACCCCTTCACCGAAGAAGAATAGATTAGGAGTTAGGGAGAACATAGTCGCACCGATCAAAACGTGTGATAGGGCTAGAACCTCCCTACATCACCAGATAAGACTGTAATGATTCCTGTGCCTAATAATAGTAGCAAGCGTGTCAGCGTAGAGATAGAACCAGTCTCAGATGCAACCGTCGTAGTTACAACAATGGAGGCGAAGACGGCTCCCAGGTCCTTGGTCACGCGAACATGACAACTCACAAGATAAGAGACGAAGAGCCTTCAGTACCGTATACACCTCGCTTACACTAGTCGCTTCATCCAACCCCTTAGTGGCCCCTCATCGATCACTAAAATCACGGGGCCATCACGGGATAACTCCTAGTACTAAACAGGCCACCTCAGAAATACGTCCGAGGAACACGTTGAGTGAAATATTACACCCCGAATAGCCTCATTGACCTCGAATCGGCCCGCAGTTGTATGAGTCTCCGTAGCGACAGACCCTACAGGGGAAGAAAGGGCCTTCCAAAGCTAGACCGGGGGTTTGTGGCTTGTCGTATTTTCAGAGCCGCCGGCCGGCAAATATGGTAGTTATGTTGAGGCTATCCTTTAGAGACTGAAGGACGAACGCCACCGGCTCGGCGCCACTCATGTTAGCTACCCTATCCCCTGACGAGTGTGTAGCAAGATACCTATGCCCACACTGAGCGGGGGCAATCGCGGCGCAGCGGGCTCCGGTGTGCCAATGTGAGTATGGAAATCGCCGTCACGTGGCACTGTAGCATCTTATCGAGGCTCGGTAAGTGGGCGCTACGTGGGCCATCTTAAGAGCGGAGGTGAACCCGAATGCACCGCAAGCAGCCCAGTGCATTGCGTGATGACAGACAGCGGGCTCTACTAGGGTAACTCTAATGTGAGTAGCAGCAAGCATGACGTGTATCGTCAAGTGGAAGCATTCTAGGTAGATTTGGGGGTGGATGAGGAACATTCCATTGGCGGAGAAGTTCGCAGAATGCAGCATGTGAGGCTCGAAAGCTGAAAACTGCAGCTGGCTGCGTTCGGGAAATTTAACCGCCCAGCCGCTAGACCATAGCATAAGAAACCCCTCTAGGATTGAGCTCAGATCAGGAGCTGGACCGACCAGGGTCCGCCACTGTGCACTGTTTGCTGGAGGATCGGGAATCGAGCCGCTAGCACGCTGCACACTTTGGCCCTGGTCCCAGATACCAGGTAGGTCACCCTCCCTAAATTAGCTTTGGTCTTTATTAAGCTCTAGAACCCTCTGCATCGAAGATGGAGGGAGGAGATCAAGGTTTTTCTTATCTTTCGAAGTCTCAGAGTTCGCTTCAAACGCCTCAGCAGGGAACCGGCGTTGCGTCGCACCATGTGCCCTGGCCATCGAGTTATAAATAGAGGCGCGCTCGACCTGTGTGTTTCTGGGCGAATCGGTTCGTGGTCCCTAATTCCGAAAAGTCCACAGCACTATCTATCACTATGACATCAAATCAAACGAACGAGCCATCGGTCGTTTTGATCGGCACACCCGGTCGCAAGATCAAACAGTATCAGTCAAGACATAATAAGAGAGCCAGATAGACAAGGCAAGACTTCGAAGAATGGTATTGATCATCTATGCAAGTGATTGGGGATCGGTTCATGGTATAATTCTCCGAGGCACTAGATCCGGCACCCGGTAATTGCCGAAACACAATGCCGGTCTTCGGATCTTGGGAATTAACTCGGACAGGTGATACAATGCTTACCGGAAGATCGCAGTATGCTATTGGCATTGCTCTGCACTATTTTATGCCGTGTTTTGCTAGAGTGTAAGGCTAGAAACTGGTATAGTTTAGTCTGCGATCAAACATCCGGCGCACAACATTGACTTCATTGGGCGTTGTCATGTTTGAGGGAAAGCATTTACCCGCGCTTTTATTCGCGGATGGGAAAGCATATCGATAGAACCCCGCCGTGATACGAAATGCGTATCCCCTTCCAGTTCGCCCACTTCAGGAAACATAGAATCGCTTGCCACATCTAAAAGCGAAATTCTGACATCTGTAAAAGATCATCTGCTCTATAAACCGTGTGCGCTGAATATCATTCACCCGGGGCGCAACTTTAAGTACCCGGAACACCATGGCGAACCCGGGGAGTCTCTACGTGACTATGCAACCCCAGCCGGGGCTATCGCTTGAGCAGTTTCATGAATGGTATAACAATGAGCACGGCCCGACCCGGTTGAAACTGTCGCAGATCTTCACCAACGGCCTTCGATACCGGGCCACGGACGGCCAGGAACCGGAATTCCTAGCCGCTTACGACGTCACGTCTATGTCCCACCTTGAAACGGAGACGTACACTTCTCTCCGAGCTGAGAGATCCCCGCGAGAGGCTAAGACCATCGGCCAGGTTGATGTGAAGCGGTACTTCTGGGATCGGGTGCTAAGCAAGCAATCCCCCTTGTTCATCCCCATCGAACAGCTAACCGACGAAGAGGCCGAGGGCCTCACCTTGGTGGCCGTCCAATTAACGCCCAAAGAAGCGGATAACTCAGTAGAAGCAATCCAGAAGTGGTACGGCGAAGAGCATATGGATATGCTGTCCAAAGTACCAGGCTGGTTGCGATCGCGACTCTTCAAGACGTCGAGTCTCGAGAAAGGCGAACCCACTAGGTTCATCGCCCTACATGACTATGCAAAGATCAACGGACTCGGCGGAGCGGAATATCAGGCGGCCATCTCGACGCCCCGAACTAAAGAGCTGTATGCCGAGTATGCCACCATGTCTTCACGGAGGATATACTCTCTGTTCTACATCTTCGGGCAAGCATCGCGCGACCTGCACAACTTATCCCGACTGCCACAAGATAGTATCTCCTCTACGTTTAAATCGTCGGACGGAAAGACCTTCACTACAAATAGTCCGTCACCGGTTATTGAGTCCTACATCACCACTCCTGATGGACTCACCATACCCTACAGACTTGAAGGAAACCCGGATCCCAAGGCACCGACGGTCGCATTCTGCAACTCTCTGCTTACCTCCTTGCACATGTGGGACCGGTTCATCGACATATTCAAGGCCAAGCGTCCACAATACCGCATCCTACGATATGACTTCCGGGGAAGACGCTCCATACCTTCTCCGCCTCAGCCATCAACGTTAGACGCGCTAGCAGACGATATCAGCAATCTATTGACCGCGCTACGCCTCCCCAAACTAGACAGTCTCATCGGCGTCTCCTTAGGCGGCGCCACAACGCTCAAATTCGCTCTCAAATACCCTGAGAAGCTAGAGAAGTTCATCGCTTGCGACTTCAACGCGGTCTCAAGCCCTGCTAACACAACCGCCTGGAAAGAGCGCATAGCCGTCGCCGAGACCCCGCTCGAGGATGGCTCCGCAGGGATTAAGAAGCTTGCCGGGTTAACGGTTGAGAGGTGGTTCCACCCGGATACGATGCAGAAGCAGGACACGGTTGCATGGATCCAGGATATGGTTGCCGCCAATGATATCGAAGGATTTAGGTATGGATGCCAGGCGCTCTGGGACTTTGATATGACGGCGCAGATGAAGGAGTGTGTGGTCCCTGGCCTGTTTGTAGTCGGCGAGGGAGACGCCAGAGGCGCGCTGGTTAAGGCCATGGATGGCTTCAAGGGACAGCTAGGCCAAGCAGGGGCCCATCTGGCTATTGTTCCTGGTACCGGTCACTTGCCTATGTGTGAAGATCCCGAGGGCTTCTGGGCAGCAGTTGAGAAAAATTTGTGAAGGAATGCCTTGCTGAAAATTATGACGATATGACGCGGCCTAGCTACTATAGGTAGAATTATTGCCCAGAATGTATCATGATGTTGGAAATCTAAAGTTTAGATACTATACTTCCTCTTGGCTAAGGGCGAAATGGAATGTAGACTTAGCCGGCTATATTAACCTGAAGGGCTAGAAGCCTGTTAAGTAAAGGAACATGGCCTGCATGGGACCAAGACGCCATTACACCGCCGGTATAGGAGAAACGCGAGCGGAAGTAGTGACTCTCTTCCTGCTGAGATCTAATGATAGAACATATACCCCTTAACAACATACGCCACCTAATATCCACACCAAAGCCTGTAACCTAATGTGTATTCTTTGATCAGGCAAATTGAGATTCAAACATCGTACGATACGCCCCTGGGAAAATAAATCGGAGTTATGCGCATGCTACCGAGCCGAGCAGCGGGAATAAGTCCGATATAGCGAGATTTCCGCCCGGGAATCTCTCAAAGATAACGCACGACCGCCACGATCCTCTACGCCTAGCATTGGCCGCCGAATCGCCCGCAGAGCGACGCCCGAGGAACATGAAGTCCGTCTCGGAATCCGCTTGGAGATATGGGTGGCGAAAACCAAACCGGCGGGCAGATTGTTGAGCCGATGCATAGTAGACACTTCCTCATATGAAATCACGCGATGTAGAGTCGATGACACTGAAAAACTTCCTAGCTAGGGGTATTGGTGACGTAGCGGGCATGATAGTGAAGTGAGTCTCTCAGCGCGCGTTTCTGCATTACTGTGAGCATCGGTGGGAAGCTTAGTTATACCAATCTGAGCGGATCTCTTCAATAGTATGTCGGATGCCAATAACTTCGTATGGGTGGGAAGCGCTAGTGAACTACTATCAAAGAATTTTAAACTTCCATATGGTATGCTTAACGCAAGTTTATAGGGATCACGTTAGAACCGTAAAAGGTTTCTAATCAACCAATACGGTAAATACAACAGGTCAGACGCGGTACATTATAGATAGGAAGGCTTCCAACTAAGGCAAATGCCACGATAGTTGAAAGAACATAGTATAAGGTTTTCATTACATCCCTTTTCACTTCGCTTGAGCGGCGCGACAGGCGGAGTAAATACATGCCACAATTATGAAGGTGAGAATGGATTTCTACAAATAACGACTACTTTAGATATTTGAACATAGAATCGTTGCCTATAGTACTTAGTTTAACCGTAGGAATCACTTTTATTATAACTATAACAAAAGTAGAACTCTGACAGTAAATATAGTAGTGCGTGAGTATTAAAACTCTGCCCTTAGGTTTATCTATATAGGTTTTCAGCAGAGAGTTGATCCGTTAAACCCTGAGTATAGTAAAGCCATTCCTTACTATTCTCACCCCTCAGGATAATTATGGAAAGCAATGACAAAGCATGGGACGAAAAAGCCGACTAATACGCGTTGTCCTATCTAGTCTATTACACATACTACAGCAACCATTGCCACTACCACATCGCAAACACAATTACTACGTAAAATGCGTAAAATGCGGTGGCCATCTCCATATTCGTGTATACAGCAACAGAAACATCGACGACCGTCACAACATCTACAACCAACGATACCGCCATCGTTTCAACCTCTACCGGGCTTACATAAATAAAATCAGTAAAGTTTCGTATAGATCTTGCACTCATATTCGAGGGCTAATATTATTATAAAAGCAGGTAGGCGACTATGTACTCAAGATTAAATGTGAGCTTCTAGTGGAGAAGAGTGTTGAGATCACCAAAGAACTCGAGAGTGTCAGCGTGACTACTCATTTGTTGAGTTATATCCAGCACTATAACGGTTATTCGAGTTATCATCAAGCTATTATTTAGTGCACTAGAACTGACACGTGAACCCCTTATAGCCCCACGATCGCGGTAATGGGTATGCCAACGACTACGACGACACTGTAGATCACATGCACTGTGAGGTTTACCAGATCCGAATCCAGTAAAAAAAAACTGTTACTACACTAATGCCGCGGTCATCGTGATAGTGACCATCCTGACTGCTTCCACTACAACTACAACCAATACCATGATCAGCATTGTCAGCACGAGTGTGTTTTACCTACCGCGGCTCCAGTGATTCGTACCAACCCATTCTAGTACTCTCCAGACAGGGATTAGGAACATAGTAGTCATCTCACTTCTTCTAAATTGAGGGGGAATTACTTGAGTCACCAAACCACTCTTTCCATCGATTCTCTTTCTTATTGCCTTAGAATGTTAATTCATTATTCTGTTGGTCACCACTACAAGCGTACTTAGCACCACCACTTATATAGCATCCTTGTCGAATAAAAGAGCGGACACAGCCGATGGCGGGTGATATATCGAGTAGTCGCCTACAACGGTGGCTTCTTTATTGACCCCAACTCTTGGACTCCCAGCTAGTGGCGTGCGTTCTTCCAAAACAGTGTTTAGATCTTCCCTAAATGTAACCTCTCGACCGTGAGCACAAAGCACAAGGTTAATAAGCTTAAAGCGAGAAGTGGAATGGAGGGGGCACTAGCTTACTTGTTTCAACCGAAATATTTCGGTGGTAGGTTAGTGGAAAAGTTTCAGCTTTGTTTGGCTTCGACGTTGAGATGTGTGGGGAGGGTGTGGTAGTATTTGGGGGCTAGATTGGGAATCCTAGGGGAGGGGGACACAAACTTTGGGGGATCGTGTCTCTACATTCAAGGTGGTATTAATTAATTTGATTTTTATGTTAGTCTTAGGGTGGATTATATGAATTACAGGTGCCTTGATCATTCGTGGGCGCTTTAGTTGTGCAATGATTTTATTAGTTGTTTCTAGAGCTAATGGCTTCGCATCTTATTCGATTCCTAGCAAAGGGAGTTCCCTTGCTGCCCTTCACCAAACTACCATAGTGATAAGCGAGATTATCGCTTATAATGATCCTACTCTAAAGTGCCGGTTTAATACTACCTTATAAGTCTAACTTTAGAATCCTGCCCCCGCAAACCCTCAGGTTCTGTGGTTGTATGGGGATAAACTGCAACCTTCGGTTAACCAGCTAGGAAACGTTCTGTTAACTCGTGTATAACACGAATGCCCCTGCATATAAGTTCCGTTCGATTTATGACATCGAACTACATAATGATCATCGCGACCCGCAGTGCTATTATGCTGCGGTACCACTAGAGGATCGCCCCCAATGATCCATCATCCCCTTAAGGGACGGATTACTTCATACGTAACATTGAGTACTAGAACACAGGGCGGAGCCTAGGGATACGAGTTGGTTGTCATTCGAGCCCGTTGGGATTTTGATTTGTGTGATAGTTCTGCAAGGGCTACATGTCGTGGGCCAATAGCCATATATATTAGGAAGTAAGCTGTTCTCCGCCGTACACGAGACTGGCGTCTTTGGTTTCTCAAGGCATTAAATAACTACCTCCGCCTCCTTAAGTAGTGAACAGGGGGCTTCTGTAGCAACTGCCTCTTCTATGACAGAAGCCATCTACCATTCTTAAACATGTGTTGCCTTTGTTCGGCTTTTAATCTCATATCCGAATGAATTTGCTGTGGGAAGACTGGAAGTTTATCATGGCGTCGGACCTATTGATCTCAATGGCGAACAGAGGACAACGTCAATTAACGACAGCCGACTTAGCATCACCTTCATCAACATACGCGCTTACGACAATATATACACCACCAACCGAATGTAGATCACCCGTTGTTTTATTTTCAGAATATGGAGACTGCCTCGATAATGGGTGCACTGGTAATTTTGCAGTGGCATACATGTCGCACTTTCATGCCACTCTCACCACATTATCATGCTTTCCTCTCTTTACCACAGATGCTGCCGGCGCTGCGGTGCCAGTTTCTGAGTACAACCCAGGGCATTTCTGTCCTTTGGGCATGACAATAGCGGCTAATGATACGATTAACAATACTATCTGCTGCCCTAGGTATGTTCTGTGTGGTGCTATTCTATACTATCCAGGTCTAATATCGTGCTATGGTCAGCGGCTTGACATGTGTACGAGACAATGACGGAATCTGTGATAAATGTGGAGGTTCATTGTCAACAGCCGTAATGTTTGGGATTGCGCCGTCCCAGAATCTAGCAGAGCCAACGTCGCTGTTAGATTCCTCGCCCATGGGAAGAGACGTTGCGATACACGTGCTTGCTACGCCCATCACCCTAATAGGTGACTCCCTAAGAGAAACGAGCACCTCAAACGGTACACCAACGGCAAAGAGCAGCTCAAATTCGTCCCTATCTTCTAGCGCAAACACTTCAACAGATCATGGATCACATGGTACATCTAGTCGATCCGAGAGCCCAACCTCTACCCCTGGCGGTGTCGTAGGACTAAAGCCAATCGAAATAGGGGCTGGAATAGGTGGTGCTGTCGTGTTTCTTTTATTACTCGTGTTGATGGGCTTTCTGGTGATTCGGTACCGACGCAAACGACTTCACGGCCGCGCTTTGCTAGAAACGGGTTCAAGCCAAACGTCTGTCAGAAATAGCAACGATATTTCGGCATATCTGCGTCTTAAGTCCGAGCTAGATGCTGCAGCAGTTCGAGCAGAGCTCGAAGGAACACCGGTCGAGGGGCGGGGCCCTGGGATCCACGTCTTGAAACCAGAGCTTGAAGGCACACCTGGAATTTCTAATTTACCGGGCGTGTATGTGAAGAAGAAGGCGGAGTTAGAAAATCACGATCTTTCAGCATAACAATAACTACCCAATACCTTCAAGAGGAATACTTGCCTCTTAGGCACCAACGCTCTATTGCCTTTCATCATAAATCTAATACAGTATAACTATCAGAGTCACATATCTGTCGTCCTTTCCACTTAGAACGAATGAGGCAGGTTGTATAAAATAACTATAAGTATATAAAATTAGTACTAATCAAATGATGGCCAGTTTTTATTTTAGCTCACAGTATTTTATTGCTAGTGGAGCGGAAGCGTAGCTACAGGGAGACGATATAAAGCGAAGCAAAAACCATCAATCATGTACCAAGTTAAGGATAGTGTGGCAGCAATATAATTGTCTTTTATTTCTATGTGATAGCACTCTAATACATCACTTATTCCCCCCAAAATGAGTATTGACGCTTAATGAGTAACCCACACAGCCTAGAGACGAGGTTTCTTTAGTCCACGATTCCACGATTCCATATATAGGCTACTCCTAGTGTTTGTTGGGAAGCAGGTGACTGTCAATTATAGATTGGGCTCAGTGACGAAATAAGACCTGCCAACGTCTCTTGCCTACGTTCTGAACCTGATACGTACACCCTGGCTGCCCTCCGCTGGAACAGGGATTATGAAGTCGCTGTGCGCATCGACGTCCCTGGCCCGTTCCGTTTCATATAGCTCCATTGAAGGTCCCTTTTGGCCGTGGTATAGGTCATACTTCAGTACCAGGGTGGCCAAGGTGAGCGCGATTTCGCGTCGAGCGAGGGACATGCTGGAATAAGCATGTGTAAGCGCGTTATAAATCGAGAACATTGAAAGAACATAGCATACCCGACACAATTCCTTGATCCACGGGCAAACCCGTGAAAGTAGCGAGCCAACCTAGGATCATCGATCCACCGCTGCGGACGAAACTCAAGCGGATCCTCAAACGCTGCTGGGTCTCGGTGTGTGATGTGCGGTGACATACTTGTAACGACGCCGGGTGGGACGACGTATGTCTTCCCTTTCGCTCGATCCATGTATATGACGGGGACTTCGGGCGAAACTCGCATCTGTCGAGTGAGGACACCTGGGTGGACACGTAATGCCTCTTGAATGATAGCACCGAGATAGGGCAAACCGTCCACCTGAGAGAGGGAAGGTATGCCGCTCGGATCAAGCTTTAGGGCCGAAAGTTCTTCTTTCAACTTGCGGAACTCGTCTGGATGAGCGAGAAGCTCGTATAGTACAGAATTGAGGCCCCATGCTTGTTAGGGATTACGGCGTTAGTATATGAGTGTGGGAAATAAGCCTCTTCTGGAATACAAACCTGTCGTGCTCTCTCCCGCGAAGACCATGGATTGCGCCTCGCTCGCTAGTCGGAGATCGGTTTTCTCTTCATCAGGTAGTTTACTAGATAAGATACCTCCGAAAATTGTCCGCTTTGCGCGTTCGGCGTCGGGCGACTCGCGGATGGAGTGGACCTGGTCGAGCCACCACTTCGTTTCATATTCAGTGCGAGACCGCGCGGAGCACTGAGGATTCCGTACTCACGTTTTGCCTTTCTCGTACCTCACGGAGATTGGGGAAGAGAAGCCGTAGGACCCAGCTGGGTGAATTTTGTATCAGAGGATACGTAAAAGGGAATAATACACAGATATGTGACAGGAGTAGGAACCTGTTGGTTGCCTCCAGGTAGTTCTTCCCATAGTTAGGCATTTCTAGAAAGTTAAACGAGTTATCGAAAGCGTATGTAGTAATAATATCACTGGCGGCTGCTTTAAACACCTCATGGATCTTGACAACCTCTTGGGCACGTGCGGACGAGTCAAGTCGCCCTATTAACTTAACTAGGTGCTCTTTTATGATATGCTCAAATCTGTGAATGCTGGTAGTTGAGAAAAATGGACTCAAAGCGTTGCGCCGCTGCCGATGGAGGTCGCTGTTTACGCGCTGGAGTTAGTAATTACTGAAAAGAGTAAGATTTCAGCTCATGTTTCGGGAGCATGCGGGAGCAACGAGGCCCAAAACCTGCCAAAAGGGGGAAATAACGACTCCAGGGGACTAACTGGTGAGTGGTGGACGCGATGGCATAAGGAGCTGACGTCGTCAGTTTACAGGTAGGGTAAAGATGTCTTGATAGCTCTTACTTCCATTCAGAAGGGGGAACCATGACGGCTTGTCCGTCTTTCTTCCGCCGGCCGGATAAAGAGCATCAAGGAACTCGGGGTCGGCGAAATGCACCTCATCAGGGGTTATCCTCACAATTGGGCCATATTGCCTGTGCATCTCAGCTACGCGAAGAAAGTACTTCCCGCCAAGCCAGACATCGTAGTAAGCTTCGTATAGATAGGTCAAAGCTAGGTATGTTAGACATTGGTATATGAGAGGCGAGGGCTTTACTCTAACCCGCTAACTTCGGACCTGGGATATGTGACAAAGGCGAAAAATAAACTATAATTTGTTAGTGTATGAAATTGATACATCGTCGCAACACTGACCTTTATAAACGGCACTACAAGTCCAATACGCAAAAAGACAAGCTAGTAAAGAGTAAGCGGCAGGCGGCCCCCCTTGAGCAAGTGAACTGTAGAAGTTCCGCAGAGATTGTGCGGCCAGAAAATAGATGCTAGACATTGTTAACTTTTATTTCGAGAGCAAAATGAATGGAAGTGTCGAGTTATCAGTACGGGAGGGGGTGTGATGCACTGTCATAAGCAATAAGGAGAAAGTATAGTAATGAAATGAGGCATTACCTCTACATTATATAGCAAATATATGTGGTTCCCCCGACTCCAATATCGCATTCTCGGATCGTTACGATGACCGCATATTGGCGTCTTGCGAAGTAATCGGCTGACAAACGAGCTGGGCCCTAGAAGTTGATGCTAATTGGTGACTGTCTTAAATGTATATGCAATGCACGTATGGAACCTTATTGCCTGTGCCGTAAACATGCATTAGGGTGTTAACTGTGCATCACGGCATCCTCGCAACAACAAATCTTTTATTGCGCGATTTGTGTTGCTCCTAATGTTTGTTTTAAAAAATCGATACTGTTTTCTACTAAATTGCTATGAGATGCTTCATAAACCCAAATACGCCCTTTATAAGTCAGTCGGTGTAGGAGGTTGGAATCACGGGCAGCTCCCTAATTTCCAGGTGCTAAATGCTTGACATGATATTTGCTGCGATATTTTCCAACTGGTGAGAAGTTTACGATATGTCCCATATTCCCTATAAATAGGTAGCTTTTAGAGTTTTCTTTTCTTCTTCACCTTGAGATTAATATACACTTAGTACTTTAACTAGGAGCTATGCCTTTATATTGGGCCTGAATTATGACAATATATATATAATAACTTGCAATGTTTTAAATATTTTTAATGCTTTTACAAAGGCTTAGGCACTTTTAAAAAGTTCTCTTTACAACGTTAAATACTACTTTTTATTATTTGATTAATCTATTAACCCACTCTTATCAAAATTATAAAACTTTGTTAAGTTTACGAGTAGGAGCCGACATTAGATACTAATAGCACGACAAGGCCTATTATGTTTTTTTTAGATGTGGTTAGGTACCTTAAACTTGGATAAAAAGAATTAGAGAACTTTAGTGCTTTCTTACCTTGTTTGCTAAGGGATAGGCTAATTTGTAGTATGTGTTATAGTGGTAGGTTAAGGTTGTAGATAATATGTATATGAATAGTATATTTCGGAGAGAGAAAGTTGACGTTGTAAGTAAAAGGGGATTAACTTGAGACTTTTTATTACCATAGCAAAATATGTAATGCTCCCTGCGGCAACTTTACCTTAACTAAACCCTGGTGCTCCTAAAGTACTAGCTAATAATTGACAACCTGAATGCAGAGCATAGACCGAATAGGAGCCCGTATGTTACAAACTGAGCTTACAGCTGGCTAGGCTAGCTTGAGAGTAGGGCGAGCGACAACGAGAAACCTAAACCGGCGTTAGCGTAGAGGGGCTGTATGGTAAGAAAACTGCCTGCATATGTGGAAATGGTGCGAGTGTATAAAAGTTATCCATTCATAATAGGCGTTAGGTATACTTCTAGAGACTAGGCTTACAGCGTGTAGCGAGAATATCTAGGGGATTCCGATGAAGACGAGAATCGCCGGCCTATAAGAAATGATTTTTTCTAGGCTTAGATAAGCCAGCATTTTCCTAGACCTGGCTAGCCTCTATATAGGGGCTATTTTGCTTTGTATTTGCGTGAGGGATGTTGGTTGTTACCTTACTTTTTTACCTCCTACAAAGGGGGTGGTTTTTAGGGTGATCGGAGGGTTTTTAATCCTGCTTACTGTCCTTTAGTGGTAGCTATCCGAATTTTAGATGGGGACATTTGGTATTGTTTGTGGGTGAGAGTGTCACAGGTAATACCTAGGAAACAAAGACATCCTTGTATATAGTAGCAGTGTGACTACGAGGTTTCCAAGGGATCTTTGTGCATCAACAAGTGTCATATTATACCCTATACTGGGAGCCCTGACAGAGAGATCGCTGTGTTGTTGTCGTGGCTCTGCTAGGTCTTGCTTGTGGCACTCTATAATTGATACTTGGACGGGGAGTTGACCGTCTTGCTTATCGTTCTGGCTCATCTTAGAAACCTGTGTGAAGGTGAAAATGCACTAGGCGACGTAATTGAGAGAGCTTCCGTACATGGATAGCAGAAGATAGACGAAAGGTGCCCTATGAGGAACGGGGCGCAGCGTAGATTTATATGATGGCAGCGCCGCACGAAGCCATTCACTCTCTTACGACAAGTCTCTTAGGAAAAGAAGTTTATCTTGGCATAAACACTTGCTAATGCCAAGGGTGATCCAGCGGTCTCAGCCGGGTCACTCATGAGGGTATCATCTTTGTTGTTCTCCCAGTCTGTTACGAAACAAATCCACCAATCGCCTCAGTAGTAACGGAGTATTATTTTAACGCTCAGTAAGCTCGTTAAACAACAAACACCGATTCGAGTTCAATATTCTTATAGATCTGTGTATATATGTCACACCTTCCAACTGAAACAAAGGTGTTATGTACACGGCCATACGAACCAATTAGTGGCATTAGACTCTTCGTGTAACAACGAATGTTTATCACCAGGTCATGACAATAGTGGGATTCTTGGTGTGCTAGAATTTTGCACAACCAACCCACACCAATACACGAATTATTATATTCTAATGCTGAGACCCCCTAACAGTCTGTATCATGTCAACCTCCCTCTGATGACGAATCCTGATACTGCCGTGTTACTTTACAATGATGCTCGTGGTCAATCGTATCCCTATCTTCGTGGTTGAATACAGTGACCTTTGCGGGCTTTAGGCTTATGAATGACTGCCTTGGCAATCCAACTCCCTATACCCTATCGTAGAAGCAACACTTTGACTATAAATACATGCCATCTAGAATGTAATTACTATTTCCTAAAGTTGTTGACTATTCTTTAGAAACTTGCCATAGCTTCGCCCTTGTCGTCCAAATTTATTCATTTCCCAAGAGTCACCTCGAGCCACGACTATGTCTAACCAAAATCCTACGCTCCGACAAATCCTCAGTTCCCTCCAACAGGGGATAACTTGCATTATGGATAAGAAAAGGAATACTATCAACTCAGCTTGGCCAAAAATTTCCGATGGGGGCATCGAGATCTGGCACGAGTTTAATCTAAACACCCTCGCAAGTTATGACAATATCCTCAACAAGCCTATCGCGGAAGAGCTACCAGACCTCCAGGCACTCAAGCTCTGCGATCATAAAATTAATAGTACAAAGGACATGCTGCCTCTACTTGGATGGAACAATGCGTTAATGCGGATAACGCTTGAATCCGCCAAGCAGAGCCTCCGTCTTCACAATGGCGTCGGCCTTCAATTCAAGTGTTCCAATACTAATAGGAGGATCGCCAAAGATGTTACCAGCCCCCCCGGGGCACCTCTACCTACCATGGACCACATAATAGCTCTTGATGACTTCCCTTTACGGGGCTTGGTAGTTGGTTTCGGGAGACCAAGTTCGATGTGGGACGGCAGGAGGCTCGCGAGTGATGTGGCAACAACGAATGTAGAGCTTCGCGTACCGCTGAGAGAGCTGGCGCATAACTGCATAGTTGCCAATACCCGATACGGGTACATTCAGACAGATCAAGATATGGTGGTGTGTTGCTTTACCAAAGACGGTGACAAGTACAGGGTGGCGATCATGCCGATCCCGTGGACTAAGCACGGCGATGGGGTACTTACGACCGGCCTTGCCTTGTGGTGTCTTTGTATGATAGCAATGTCAGACAATGATCGTGGACTCGAGGGGTATGAGAGAAATAGTTGAGACCAATAAGCAGGGAGAGGTCTAGATATATGTCGAGCGAGGCTGGGCCCGCCATCACCATCATCCTCCACCTGTGACAAGGATATTTGCTCGGAACTAGGGGTTCATATTCAATAATAATCTACTAGGGCTTCTGAGGTTCCATGAGGGAGAGTTCTCTTCTTGAGAAGCCTAGGAAATTGTCTTCCATTTATACATGAATATTCCCTTCTCGTTAGGCAGCTTGCCTAACCTTCCTGTTGGCAGTTGCCTAATTGTCTTAACTAAGGCATGTCCTCGTGACCCCTTCTGTCAACCAATAGACCACGAGGCCCTCGCCAAGGCCCCATGGGCCTTCTGATCGGTCGAGGGGTGGAGACTAGGAGTCTTCCATGTGACACCACCCATATCATCGAGGGCACTCTTGGCCAAGTCTCACACACCTTTACCACGCTCGTTTGTATATCATTTTATTATTAGTTCCTTGAATCTTCAGCCATTTGTTAGTACCGACCTGCTATCAAGAGGTATTTAAATATTATACTTGGCCTTGTCGTACCAATAATACCCTTGTTGGCTGGGGACCGTCTCCTACCTAGGTCCATCCTGCTTTTCCCTGTCGTTAATTTTTGTTTCCGGGGTAACTAGGTGCTGGTCTATGCGATGGGTATTAGAGTTTGTAGGAAATATATTTCAACATATATTGCCTAAGACTTAAGCTATCCTTGCCCCAGAGATTGCATAGAATTATCGTCAAGGGGCCATATATCTACTCATTTGCGGAAATACAAGGCCATCCTTCACATCACACTCGAGTAAATTACAATGGCTGGGGGTCTCCTTTAGCCGCTTCGTCAGCTTGTCATTGCAATCAAAGTACCACCTTGGTGGCCGAGCCTTAAGTCGTGGGCGGGTTTTGGACGTTACTCCCCCGTGGGTGTTACCCTTTCCTCCTCGGCGTAATTTCTGTCCACTCTGTGCTCTCTTTCCACAATTCTTTGTGCAAGCAGCAAACGCCTTCCAGTCATACTGCCGTGGGTCGACAAACGAATAGACTCGTTTCCGAGATGGTGTACTTCTCAGTTGGTATCTAGATTGATTATAGTTACTACTCTCAAATACGCGGAAAGTAATGTGATCCTTTCGGTTCTCGCAGTCGTCGTTCCATTCTACTACCATAATTTCGATATCATAGTAGTCATCTTTGCTCAGTCGGAAAGTCTCACAACTCATAGCCCATATCGATTCAGGTGTAAGGTACCGATTTAGCTCCGGAGTCGTTATGATATGAGGGGTGGTAATGGCTGTGCTGAAGTCGCCAAGCTTGCCGTCGATAAGCTGTCGGTGCGCCACATCGAGGTTAATAATACCAAGCTGATGCAGTCGAATTACATCTTGAAAAGTCTTTCTTACCCCCCTTAGCTGCAAATCTTTGACAGAGCCAAACTCCTTGACGATGCCCCGGAGGGGCGGAGGTCTCCCGCCTTTGTCTAGATAGAGCCCGCGCATATTCTCCTTGTCAGTTTCGCAATTTTGAAGGTCCCAAAACGAGTAGGAGTCGAGGTCGTTGAATTGATTCATCATGATTCGCTCGTCCTCCTCGTTGAGCAAAATGTAGCCGAAACACCTAACAGCCAGCTCTTCATAACCGGTTTCATGCAGGCGACCAAAGGCCCGGCATTCGCAGCTAAAAGGCTCCAAGTAACTGTAAAGAGAACGTATAGTATCAGGGCCCCAGTCGTTTAGCCGAGTGCCCGACCAAATGTTTAAACAGCAGAATCTAAACTACTAGCAAATCAGTTTACAGCTCGTTACGCATATCCATGTATTTGATCTTGCCTACAAGCTTCAACGCGTAGATCTGACCTGAGATTTGGACTTTGAAAACATGTGAATGCAGGCCTTCTCCAAGGTAGTCAATAAATTTGATTTTTGACGGTCCCTGGAAGGCAAAAGGTTTTAGCTTGGGGCCATCGCATTGTGGCAGTGGTACTAAATCAGCTGTAGACTCGGGCCAATCTGGATACATGATGTCGAGGGACGTGACAACAATGAGGGAAAAACAGAAATTTGAGAGGTGGCAAGACATTTCAGATAAACCAGTAATTTTGCATCCCTTGAAGAGGTACAAATTGATGTTGTCCTACCTCTTTCACTGTGTATATGGTACACTGTATACCTATTGAAACTAGGAGGTGACGGGCAACCTACCTAGTGTATGTAACATCCACCCACAACTGTAAGCCACTCTCGTTGAGCTATGGTCCTTCGTGTCAGTCAATATGGTACAGGACACCAAGCTGTCCGTTGCTTGGGTCTTGGTGGCTTATATTACCAGGTTCCGTGTCGCGCCGGCCATGGTCGTCACAGTATCCACAGTGCTGAATTAGACACATATACCGTATAACAATGCTTCATACATCTCAAACTGCTTCCTACCATTCTTATTATGGAAGTAGTAGGTATATGAGCGGCTCAGTTGCCTTGATGAACTAACTGACTGGTTATTAAGTGGGCGGGAAGACCTCTATATACACATGATTTGGTGACCGTTGCCCCTATTTTTAGATTAACGTGACAGTGACTCCTTGACCTCTTATACTTTCGACGCTTATTATGGCATCAAACGACGCCAGGGCCAATAAAACATACACTGTATCCCTCCGGGCTGCCATGACAGCAGGATGATTAAAGTGTAAGATAATCGGAAGCTCACGGAACAAGCAACGAATAGAACCGGAGTGTATACAAATGGGAAGAAGGTCTTTAGAATAAACTCACCTAATAATAACGTAATGGTCAAATACAAAAAATAAGTAAATAAAGGTACCTAGTTGTTCATAACCCCTATCAGTAACTTTCCTGCGGGTTTTCTTCAAGTTTCACGCCCGTAGTACATAAGCCTTAGCGCTTACATTATTACACTGAACACTATCCTCGAGTAACTGGCTCACTTATTCCGACAGTTGTAACACGTCGGGAATTCTGAAGGGAAATGTGAGATTACGGTGCCCTGCCACATTGCACCAACGGTCAGCAGAACAAGTGCGTTACGCAATGCTACAAATGGCAGTGAGTGTACACGGTCGACATTGCAAATCACGAGACTTGGGCATGAAGGGCTTGGGGACTCAT
The DNA here is from genome assembly GCA_037356035.1 of Xylaria sp. Z50. Classification (NCBI taxonomy): domain Eukaryota; kingdom Fungi; phylum Ascomycota; class Sordariomycetes; order Xylariales; family Xylariaceae; genus Xylaria; species Xylaria sp. Z50. The sequence goes on from JBAWJU010000101.1 coordinate 51,896, forward strand.
TCATTCGAGATTCCATTAATTTCGGTGCTATCCCATAGTGTACCTTATTGTTTACGAGACGTAAGCGCAGTCTTGATGTTACTGACATGCCAGACCCCCCCACGGCCTACAACCCATATATCATGACCATTCAAGACTATATTGACAGCCTCACCGTCGGCCCCAACACGGATGGAACCTAATATATATCCATCTACCGGGTCGATTATATCCACGCCGTCGTTAGCGCCGACGACGATCCAGCCATCCTTGGACACACGGATGCCGTCGTAGAAGTTAGCAATAGGATTCGTCAGCAGGCGTGCATTCGTGAGTACTGGAACTTTCTTTTCACGTAGACCGCCGGACGTCGCGAAGTCGTAGGCCCATAGCCCGCGGTCGCCGTAGGGGTTGTAGTCACCGCTAGAGACGCCTGTGTCAGGCAAGTAAATAGTCTTCCCGTCGGGAGAAAGCGACACGCCGTTTGCGTTTCCCGTTGTGATGTGGATTACCTTTGGCCGGAAGGTCTTCCCATCGACGAAGTATATCGAAGGATTGGTGGGTGGTGTAAATGGGGTGACGTGGCGGAACTAGGCATTTAACTGAATAAGAAAATCCATATAGAAGTTACTTCGTTAGGGGCTTACAATTCCTGATCTACTATCTGTGAGGTAGAAGTTACCGTCCTTGTCTACTTCAAGGTCGTTAAAAGCGCCAAATGGCTGCTCGTAGTAGTGATTCAGCAAAGTCGTGCGCTTCCAAGTCTTTGGGTCGATTTTGGCAAAATAGGCACTCTCACTTGGGCCGCCATCCGTCACAACGTATAAGTTCCCGTTGTACGCAACGCAGCCATGAGCGTTGACGGTTGGGGGGTCTGTCGTTAGGTTGCGCAGCTCGTGTGTCTCTGTATCAAGCAGATATTGATAATCGTGCACACCATTGTCGCCACCTGGCGGTCCCCATTCTGTGAAAAAGAGGTCCTTCGTCCCTGGTACTAAGCAGGGAGCCTCATGGGTTTGATGAGAGAGGTTAATTACTTTCGCCACGGTAGCATCAGGCCCTACAAAGTCAAAGAACCTGCTGTCGTATGCCACGAAGTCTGTCTCATTCAGCTGCTGGTTGCTGTAGGCTGGAGATTAGTGGACAGAATAGTAGTGGTAGTGAGGATCATGTGTTATCAACATACAGAGCTATCACCCCAGGATCCGTTACTGTTGCTTCACCTGGGGCTGCAAAGACGGAGCGATTAAACTGTCCTGGTAATGCTGCGTAAGAAGGCACATCATATGATAGCCATGCCCAGGATCCTGGCGTATGGCGAAAATCAGCCGGCAGTGGTTTCAGAAACTGGGCGCTGGCGCTGACTCCAAAAATTCCGAACAGAAATACATGGGATATCATTGTATAAGTTCTCAACATCACAAGACGAGATACTCCGGCGAGTATACTGTGTCTGTGTTGCATAGAGCTACTATTCAATCGAGCGTAGGATCGAATGGTGTTAAATGCCATTTATATAGGAGATATGAACACATAGGGTGTCATAAGAGGGCGACGGGGTTCTCTGAGTCGGACTGGCTTAGCCTTTTTAGCCGGTCTTGGTTTACTTGGTGGTCTTCAGAACTACCACAGTGTTCTTTGGCGCGGGGAGAGATGGGTTGCCGTTGGCTTGTTGGGCCTTATATATATTACCGGTAACTTGTGATAGTTCTAAGTTAACGGGGTAGAACCAAGCCTGACTAAGAAGGCGCAAACCCGCTTCGGCAGCCGCGGTTACAGTCGTATTAGTAAATAAAACTCATGATCTTCATAGAATACTGTTAGACCAATTGCCGCGACGGGAACCAGCCGACGGGCGGATTCCGCCCGGAGACAAGTTCTCCTCCACTTACTCCACGGATGGTTCCGTGAACTCACCAATGCTAACCTTGGCAGCCGGATATAAATTAAATAAAGTGTTCAACCGTGGGAAATCTAGATCCTCAACGAACCTCACGAGCACGGTTGCAGATATGACTTGTTAGTTGGATACGTCGGGATCCTCATGGCAATTACGTCCCCCCTCCCCTCAATTTCTTTCGTGCACCACTACGATACTGGATTGGCGGTTATAGATTATAGTATTGAAGCGAGTTGGAGCCTTTGAGATGGATTCCAGAGCCAAGATCCGCACCGATTAGACTTGTTGGAGCGGCCATTTAAAGGGGTCAGAGGGTTGGTTTTCCGCCACCTACTTCTCGTCACCCAAATCTGCCTTCGTCTTACGCGATTCAGGATAGAAATCCAGCTGGAGATTTTACATATCCGAGGCTAGCAGCACGTGTGTACCGCGCAGATCCTAATATCACGCTGTTCTCTTCAATCATCACAGGTATAATTGAAGAGACCGGCAGGCCCCCCGACACATTAGGCACCTACGAGATAGTCTAGAATGACTCGGCCTTAGCAATTTATATGTCTAGATTGACACCATTAACGTAGTATACATCGGCCGGCTTAAATTAGGAGATATAGAGTTTATTAACGTTATACTCGCATGTTTCAAAACACCTCCATTTTGGGGAACCGATTTGAACTTGGTTTTAAATCTGTGTTATGTTATTAAGCTCTTCAGCTTACTTCTTTAGGTTTTTACACTTAATTTTTAGTCTCGGCTTCATACCAGGGATCTAGCTCTACCCCTCTATTCGATGGTACGCGGGCGGCCCGTTAGGCATATTCGGTAGCCTGCAAAAAAAAAGCCTAATAAACGGTTATGTACCTTGTTATACCGCTTCATCCTACAACATCTCATCGTACAATGCCAACTATGAAAAAAAAAAACCTTCTTGTCAATTGCTAATGACTCTATTATACCCGTAACGCCGGCCGACTGATTACATCCCAGCAATTAGGCTTATTCGCTATTGAGATCACATCATGACCCCAGCGCTCAAAATTGCGCTTATTCAATTTCAGGCCAAGGTTAGTTGGGAGAGTGGGCTAAAAGTTTAGTCTCAACTCCAGCAAGAAAACTATTTAACTAGATTATAACCAACTGATGTGCTAATGTTTTTCTTCTTAATAATAAGCCCCTCTCTCCGGAATACAACTTCACTCGGGCGGCTGCCGAGATTCGCTTAGTTGCTGCAAAGGGAGGCCAGCTCGTCGTTCTCCCCGAATACCACTTGACATCTTGGGCCCCTGAGCATCCCGATTTCGTGGCATCCTGTGCCCAGTCCATGGTCTACCTACGCCGCTATCAAGATCTCGCCCAGGCACTTAACATTCATATCGTACCCGGTACTCTTGTTGAACCCACCGTGAGAGTACCAGACATAGAGGATTCTGGCCTTCCAGTTACAGAGCTACATAATAATGCCTACTTCATCGCAGCCTCTAGCGGCAAGATCCTTTCTACATACCAGAAGAAAAACCTATGGCATGTCGAGAGGGGTGTCTTGACTGCTGGGCTTCACATACCTCACAAGGCATTTGATGTTCCCTTGCCCGAAGGTAGGGGGACTGTGCGAGTTGGGATGCTGATCTGCTGGGATCTTGCCTTCCCCGAAGCATTCCGAGAACTGGTTGCTGATGGGGCGAAGTTGGTTATCGTACCTGCCTATTGGCACACTACCAGAATCAGCCCAAAGCTCCTAACACTGAACGCAGACTCGGAGGTTGCATTTTTAGACAGCGTCACGGTTGCTAGAGCATGCGAGAATACATGTGCCGTTGCGTTCTGTAATGCTTGGGGGCAGAGCCAAATAGCCATGCCTATTTTGGGAAGCCTGGGGAAACTGGGGGTTGAGGAGCAAGGCACGATTGTACGCGACGTCGATTTCGAAGTGCTCAAAATCGCCGAAGAACATTTTAAGATTAGGGCGGATCTTCGCGGTGATGGGTGGCACTATTCTCCATGTGTGACCCTAGCTCCCACGAGTGAAAACCGTAACGATTAGAAGCTGAGACGTATTTCAGTCATATTAATCTCATTCATTCTAGAGCAATATAGTCAGAACGGTATGTGTTATGCATAGGCGCATTAATGTATTTCAGATTACTCGCCCTTACATCGTCGTGACAATAAACTCAAACCAAGTCCCTAGAGGCTATTCTATTAATAAAATTCTCATGAAGTCATTAAGCTGCCCACCGAGTCTCTTCGCCGCCTCCCCATTCATCAACCCTTGAACATATGCATCGCCCATCAACTGAAACGTGCAACGCAGGAGAGAGTCCTTTTCTTTAATGGACAGGATTTCTTCTAGTTGTTCATCGTTGAAAGGATAATAGTCGGGAATGTATGGAGGGCCATCTCTTGCAGGAATAGCCACAACTCCTTGCGGCCTGAGAATGAATGGGATCCGTACATCACTGAAAACGCAAACAACGTCACCAGCTTGGACATTGGCGGAGCAGATACCAACGTAACCAGAATGGGTAAGAAATAAACAGCGGCCTCGCATCGCGATGGTGACAAGCTCCAAATATGCTGGCCATTTGTGCAAAATTTCGGGGAGCTGGTACTGTGACGAGTCCAGCTGCTCTAGGAAATCGTCTCGAAAGCGATGATGCTGGGCAAAGTAAGAATTAGCAGGGGTGTGCTCCCAATTGGCCACTAGAGCTATGGCTAAGGCGCTAATTATATGCTCCCCAGTCGGGCGGTACGTATCCATAGAGGTGCCGCAGAAGAAGTTCACGTCATCAAACTTTTTCGCTACAGTACAGAGAAAGTCGTTGAGCGCTGACTTGGCGGTGTATATGGGGCCGGAGAGGGTCTCAGTGTCGAGAGAAATTGTCGCGGCAACTACATCACACACCAGTCCTATCGAGACAAGGAGGCGCGCGTTGTGAGAAAAGATCCCTGCCTCAATCCTGCGCTTTGGTATGCCTATTGAGGCGTCTCGGTTAGGCGGGGAATGATTAAGAGGTGTATATGCCAAGATACCAGTCCAATCTGGCACCCAGGACGGAATACTGCCTAGCATGTGCGTTGCCTCCGGTTGCTCTTCACATGGTGTCGGTTGCTGAATCGCCGTAGCTAGTTGTAGCACATGGGTAATGGGGTGATAAATTGTTCCAGGGGGTAGCGTGTCCATCAACCTCATCATGAGCACCGCAAATTTGGTGAAAACTTCCCCGGTCGACAACGCGTAGTCAACTATTCCCGTCTGCGCTTCCTTACCCGCTGAGCCCGGAAACCATTTCTGGATAACGCCATACAGGGCGTAGAGCCGGTCCTTCGGGTCCGCGCAGACGAAACTTTCAAATTCGACAAGTGTGTCTAACGGAAGTTGGCTCTTAGCCCCCGAATTCGCATTTCTGATATGGGACATAGTCCGTAATACCGTGCGATGCTCGTCGCTAAACCCACCCATATCGTTCTCGTATAACTCGGTTAGGCCGGTCTCGAGCACGCTCCAGGAAATACTTGCATCACCACAGTGGACTGAGACATCTTTAGCGAGAACGACTTCCTGGATGATCCACCGACGCCGGAACCATGGCCTCGAAAGGAGGAGGGCGACGGGGCGAGGGTTTGTAGTGCCTAAGAAGGCCGATACCATCCGATTGATCTTGAACCTCTTCCTCCAAGAAATCAAATTGCCTTGCCGTCGGTCATCGGCATCGCCAGTGATAACCGCGGCTAAATCTGTGAAGAAGCTAAAACAGAGTCGACAACTATGTTGAAGATCATCAATCCCGAGCCAAACTAGGACACTGGCGGCTCCGGCATAGATCTGAGGAATATTGCCAACCTGGCTATTACGCTCTAGAATGTTAGCCTGATCAATGCAAACAGCATCTACCCAGAGTACAAGGATTTGATCAGGCTCCCTTAGGTTTTGCAACGCCGAGTATAAGTTTTCGGTGATACCAATAATGCCAATCGGCATTACATGTACCGCAGTATCATCATCGCTCCTTGAGACGACATGCAGCGAGCATGGAAACTCGGGGTCGCCCCATGTGTACGAAAGGGCCTGGTATGCGACATGCGATAAGCCAAGAAACGGGTTTGGGTGAGGCTGTCCTTGACTATAGTCGGGAATATACGTCTCAATAAGCTCGCACTCTAGCTTTGCGCTAGGGCTAGCAGCTGGTAGTATGTATAGTAGCCGGATGGAGAAGACACCACGGGAGCTCCCGGGTAAAGTTGAGAGCGACGTGTACTTGTACTTCATGTCGGTGCCAATCGGCAGCAGCGTGATGATGCATATTCATGACGAGCACCAAGACGGATCGTTTATCAAGTTGAAGCTGACATAGCATATAATCCATGAACTGCTGCGATTGGCCCAGTCTATGAACGCCGAAAATGTGGCGTTTAGCTGAGTATACGTGACCAGACTAAGAAGCCAAGAACTTTAGCTTCCGGGTATGAGACCTAGGTTTGGATGGCGACCCTTCTCGTACAATTCCGGCAGAGGCCTCTCCAGATGGACACGACTACTATGATGTTGGGCAATGAAATTCACGTATAAATTAAATATATCAATATTACGAGCAACAGCAAATGGGAACTCATAGTGACAGAACTTGCCATCTCTTTACTAAACTCGAGATAGAAAACACCGACCTAGTAACTAACTCAAGCTCTGGAACGGGGCCATCATTCTCTATTATATGAAGAAAGGGGATACCTATCCAGCCCAGTCTAACAATAGCGCCATGACCATGTCATTCTATGGGGAGGTAGCGTTGATGAATTCCGGTAGGAATCTACTAACGACTATCGATGTTGAATAGATGAGGATGATCCCCTCTTTTCCATCCTCCAAAATCAAGTGCTATGTGCACCGTTATAATAATCGAGAGGCAATCCGAGCCCTTTACACTGTTCGATCTCAATGAAGGGGCTCTCGCTGCTTGGCCATTGTAGTATTCGCTTCGTTATACGATCTTTTGTGGCGGGCTTCCATACACCGTTTTGTTCGAGCTCTCTGCTTGTATTCGTATAGCCCCTTGCCTGGAGGTATGCCAAATCTGGATTAGGATTGTATGTTCTGGCAAAAGAGCTGAATGAGTCGACAACAAATTGCTGGAAAGGCAGATCGTAGTCATCTCTCATAGGGAGGCCCTCTCGCGCGAGGTTGCCAAAGAGATAGTATAATTCCCCCGAATGACACTTAAAATACTCCTCGGTTGGATCCCCAAGTGGGTGCAACGCTGATTTTGGCGGTTCACAGACATCGAGTTTTGGATAGCCGGTAAGCTGGTATGTTCGATTGAATTCGTAGTAGTATACCGAACCCAGTCGATCATTTGAAAGAGCTGCGTAGGTGGTCGCCTGATCGATACATCTGAAGATGCCATCTGTCGCTAAGCGAGCGGTCATATTAAATAGTCCCAACGTTTTATTCGTAATATCTGGGATTGGAAATAGTTCTGCTAAAGGCGTATCAAACCCTAGAGACCCCAGATATGCTGATTGATTTGTTGTAGTCGGATAGCCGATAAATGCAGCCCCATCGTCTCGGGCTGTACCGATCATAAGATGGACAGGGAGAGTTGGCCCCTTAGATAATTCGAGTTCGTCAGATACTAGGTAAGTACCATCCACTACCAGAAAGGACGCCACAGTCCCAACACCACTGAGCGTGGATGCCTGGATAGAACGTAGGCAGTCGACCTGAGAAGCAGCATCTGTACAATTAGTTGCTGCAAGGATTTTGTTACCGACTTTCTTCATCTCTTCCTCTATAGTCATGTACTTTGAATATGTGGTCCCGTAGTTAATACCACCAAGGTTGCTGAGAGGAATAGCCGCTGCGAATTTGCTGATTGCCTTGGGTGACGCAATCATAGCTCTCACGCTTGCGGCTCCGGCGGATTGGCCAAAGATAGTGATTCTTTCCGGGTCACCACCGAATTTATGAATGTTCTTCTTTACCCAATCAAGCGCCGTGATCTCTTTGATAGATCAACATTTAGTCAACATAGTTGTAGACCGACATAGGTGATATTTAGGGTGTACAAGGGGGAGCTAGGGCAGAATCGCTTCAAAAGGTAGCTCCTATACAAGAAAGAATTACTTACGATCTGCAAGGCCAAAATTTCCATTAGTCACATCGTCTTCGAGAGCAAGGAAGCCAAAGGTTCCTAAACGATAGTTGATGGCGACAACAACCACGTCGCTCCTGGATGCTAGATTGCCACCATCGAAGTCGTTATCATTTGCAGTACCTCCTATAAATGCGCCGCCGCTTTGTGTCAAAATGGGTTAGTCATGGGGTCCCAAGTCATTGGTTCTGAAGTCTGAAGACAGCAATGAATGGCATCCCTAACCGCCCTTTCAATTTACAATCCAAGTTGGTTGTAGAAGACTTAATAATATAGATAAGATAGACTCAAGGAATCTTAATGAGAAAAGTAGGAGCTAACTTACTGTATCCAAAACTATGTAATGGGATATCGTTAGCATTCTATAATGTCTCCTCGTAAATTTCACACACTGTATCTTGAGACATACCATGACAGGCTTTAAAGAACGCTTGACGGTACTCGGCCCTGGAAGAAAAGGGGTCCAAATATTGAGGAAGTGGCAATCCTCGCCACCGGAATTTCCTTGGATACAAGCAGATCCATATTGTGTCGCAGACACGTCACTATTATTTCCAGAGTATAGCTGCGGGTACTCGAATCGCTTGGGTTCGGTGGCATACCTGATCCCAAGAAACCGGAAACTCAAGCGATCTCGGAACCTAAAACATTAATAATCTAGTAACAATCGCTTGTTATAAGTGTTAGGAAACCGTACCCAGTGATATAGTCGTTATTAGAGCGAACTGTCACATGCCACTTTTCGCTCTTATCCTGTGACGTCTCGTTTGAAAAGGGGGCAGAGTGCGTGCATAAGACAGGTAGTTTGAGAGCTTTAGACGCGTATGATATATCGCCGTTCATATCAATGGCCTTCACAGTCGAGTTCTCCGAGGCGATCCAAAATTTCTGGAGTTTTGCATATTCTTTTGTGTACTTCAAGTAGTTCAGATTCGTTTGAATGTTAGATACCCCTAAATCGGGAGCCCAAAGTTGTTCGCCCAGCTCTCCGCATGACCTTGAGGCACTAGCGAATGAACGGCCATCAAGGATAACGAGCCCAGAATTTACAAAAGGACCATCCCTGCCTAAAAATTTTATCAGCCGGAGTATAAATAATAGTATTCCGAAATCTCTACCTTGTAGATCATTAGTGATAAGAGTCGTGATGGACGAATTGAGAGATTCCGGTGACGGGGCACCAGTAACACCACAGGTACATAGTAATGTCAATGACAAGAAAGTACGCAACATTGCATATCCCATTATATAAATTCGAAAAGCTTATGCTACAATGACACAGAAAATGTAAAGCCGATATTTTGAGGGCGTCATTTCATTGCTTCACCCCCCGCCCGAGAGAATTTGCTGGTCCCACACAGGCGGCTTTCATACAAATTATCCGGACATCATCAGCCGGTACTACTGTAAACAGACAATGAGTGGGTTAAGTGGGCGGTCACGTTAGTGTGCAACGTTCTTGATCGGAAAGCAATTCCCCATCATCCGTCACTGGGTCGCTACGACCGGGGTCGTGAGCAGTTTGCGGGGTTCCCTCTTTGAAACCCTTGAATTGAGATTCATTAGGCCCGTGCAAACCGTTAAACCTTATACCTAGCACACTCAAAAAGCCTTAGTCCGCATCGGGAACCTAGGCCGGAGTAAGTTATCGCGCGATGGTGCGTACAAGTCTAGGACACAAAAAGAGAGGGACGAGTGCTCTATATTGTAGATTTCGACCGAAAATCAGGCTGCGGCAATCCGACTCCCTACTAAGATATTTCAAGGGGAATTTACAGTTAAGATAGCTTACAATCAAAGATAAGGAGTCTGTCTCTCCTGTTGTGGTTGAGCAATCAACTTGTTTTAAATCTAATCGTTTAAATAAAAGGTAACGCTTTTTTCTGACTGTTCTTGTTAAATTTAATCGCGTTTTACTTCGATACATAGAGCATTCTTCTTTTTTATACGGTTATTGTACGTGGAAGTGTTAAAAATACCCTATCTCCGACTATGTCGCATCAAAGCGGCCATATACCATTAATTCTAGCGTGGAGTTATCGGCGTCACACTTTCCGTGGCAGGGCATAGCTAAAATTCTAATATCAAATATCAAATTCATCACTTTACTGATTACAATATGTATATTTAAGTAGCTTCTGGTTTCTTCCCCCTAGCTCTATACCTTTTTGTTGCCCACCGATAGAGCAGTATAATCAAGTAGAGCCCGACAGGAATAAGTTCGTATCCAAAGGGTGCGGCCGACCGAATAATGAAATAGGCGAACGCGCCGGCAAAAAGGACTAGCGCATCCCAGACGGTTCCCTGACACGCATCAATGAATACTTGACGGAGGATAGCCGGATTTAGAGTCCCCAGTCGAGCCTTAGCTCGAAAGCGAGCTGCAAATCTCAAAGCAAAAGGTATTAAATAAACAAAACTAAGATAAAGTGGAAGGATGAGCCCGAGAATAGAGTAGTCACTTGCAGCATCACTAGAAGTGTAGTAAAGAATGTCTACCGAAGGTTTACACCGAAAGTGGCTACCAAGGCGAGCAATTTGAGTCCCTGATGCGGTGTAACAAGTGCACGAAGACGTATCAGTATTTTGAGGAGTCGTAGGGCAAAGAGCGGTAGTAAGACCGAGACAATCGCTAACGGTACAGCCGAGAAAATATAATATTTGATTGGCCATTCCGACTGGTTGATCTCTTTCGTATTCATTCCAAATATTGACTAAATAGAATTAGTGTTTATTCGTCTTGTTGGGAAGAATGGGTTACATTACAGCAACAGCGCTCAAGGGAACGAAGAATGTAGCCAAAATCGTGAGAAAGCCGAGCTTGCCTGTCTGGGTGAGTTCAAGTTGCTTGATTATCTATTTAATTCGTGTGAGTTGAGTGCTGTAGCGCCGGTATATATCTCAAACTCACCAATTCTCGCGTAGTACTTGCTTCGCTGTGAACTATACGTATATCTCTCATTAAGTCCTGGCATATTCGCCGAACTCCCTTCTTCCAAGGCAAGTCCTTTGCGAGCTTCCAACCATTCGGGATTTCCATTATATGCACCTGGAGCACCTGCAGTAGACGCCTATGGTATTGAAGGTGGTTCATGTACATTAGGCATACATGTGCGGCTCCAACTTTGGGCTTAGCAATACTCCGGTACTTCTATCAGTGTCGTATAAGCCATAGTAATCATTCACACTCCAAGGAGTATTGCACTTACAAGGCTATCCAGTTGCTTCAGCCCTTCTCGCACTATAAGACGTGTATTGTTTAGTCCTAGGTGGTACAGATGATGTACGCACTCCGCCCAATGCGAAGTCAATGCATTACGTTGCGTGTCGGGGCCTTTTTCGAAAATTTCAGAGAGCTTCTCTCGATACGAATTAGTCATGTTCAAATCTGTACCAACACATATGCATGTCCATTTCTCAGGTGTAACCCAGGTACCCCATATTGAGAAGACGGATCGCGATCTCGGAGGTTTCGAGTGGGGCTGATGTCTTTCCATTGAATAATATTTAGTTGAGAATTCAGGAAACGAGTCAGGAAACTCAATAGTCATCGTAGAGTTACCATCTGGCCGGGAGAATGCCGAAGGCGGCATTGTAGCTGAGTGCCAGCTGCAAGCGTCTCCTGTCCCAAGCACGTCACATGTTTCCGATGACAAACATGGATCTGGTTTTACTTGTCCCGAAATTTGTTAGCCCAGAGTTTACCACTTAATTCCAGAGTATTGCTTTACAGTTCGTGAGATTAGAAAAGATGGAACTATCATTCTCCTCTTCTCCTTCGCGATATGAATAGGACATCATGAGATCAAAAAGGTCCTCAAGACCAAACTTAAATCGATCCTTCGCCATGAAGAGAAACGCTGTTAGTGCCGCCTCGTATAGATCATTCCCATCGATACGCGTTTCGTCATTCAGAATTCTTTTCAAGCCGACGACCACACGATCCTTTACGCTAATCCCAATATTTGGTAGCTTAGAGCAGACTCTGGAAATTGTTAGTTTACGCCTAGAAGCCGCAGAGGAAGTTATTGTTTTGTTACTAACATAAGAATCTGCTCTGAATTCTAATTGGGACCATGAGTTTCTAGGAAATAGAATCTTCAAGTCGTGCATAGTAAGGGACGTACATTATGGGAGGTCTCCAACGAATCCCAGGCTTCTTGCAGTGTAATCAGCCTTCTAATTTTCACATCCTCCCCTGAATAGAGTTAGCTGTCTAATACCTTCATGCGGGGTTAAAAAGCCTTTGAACTCACTGTTCCCAGTAGTAGGTAGAGAGTACATGGTGACCGAGAGGAGCTCTTCATCCAAGTTCGAAACTCTTGAGTATGTTGTCGAATTTTCCCATAGATCATCTAGTTTTTGAATAGCCCATTCTCCCTTGGAAACCAACCACGATTCGTTAGCTGTGAACTTTGTTGTAGAGCCATAGGTGGGTCGTGCTTGTTCCTGTCGCTGGTCATGTTCATCACGGCAGGACTTGACGATTTCTTTCAACTTCTTAGCATATTGAGGGGGAAGAGGGATATTTTCTTCGGCTTCCATATTTATTTCTTGGCGATAATTGGATTCGTTGAACGCAAATTAGGAGGAGACGGCCACGGGCGGATTTAGAAGGAAGGAAAAGGCCGTCGTCGAACTGAAGGGGAACGCGAGTTACTATCATTTAAATACTCAGCTGGTCTCGAACATCACATCTTACCCCGCATGCAACACACATTATGTCAGAACTTTTCAGCTCCCCACACTTCAGAGATAGTGGCATAATTGCCTTGACAAATGGTAGTGATACGGTCTGATACCTAAGTAATTATCCAGTCCTTCAGACTGTATATCGCGATACCTAATCGTAATTCCACTCTTGTGTGGAATGGCAATGCTTAGGACTTATATACCCAGTTTTTATGGCATGCAATAATGCCACTAACGGCTGAAAGTTGTTGCCTCTAGCTTTTTAGTGACCAGAATCCCCAGTGTGACAAGGATAATGTGCTTGGAACATAGTAGGGTTCATATTCATAATAATCTACTAGGGCTTCTAAGGTGTTTATAAAAGAGAAATCCTTTCTTAAGAAGTCTAAGAAAATATCTTTTATTTATATACAAATATTTTCTTTTTGTTAAGCAGCTACGCTTTTTTTTTATTAGCAGTTGCCTAAATATTTTAATTATTAGTTTTTTTTATAAAAGATATGCTTTTATAACTTTTTTAGTTAACTAATAGATTATAAGGTTTACGCTAAAGCTTTATAAGCTTTTTAATTAGCTAAAGGGTAGAGTTTAAAAGTATTTTATATAATACTATCTTTTTTTTTTTTAATGCTTATTTTTAAGCATAATTAGCTTTTTTTAAAAAAGCTAAAAGTTTTTATAAGCTTTATGTTAAAGCTTAAATGTTTAAAGGTTTATAAGCTTATTTAGGTGCTGTTAATAAAAACGCTATACTATGCTTTTTATATTTTTGTTAAACAAATACTTATAAAGTTTTTAAGTTTAATATTTTTTAATAGGTTAATTTACTTATTTAATTAAGTATTTTATAATATTATTAGTTTATATAAAGTTTTTTATTTTTTTTATATAATACTTTTTTAGTTTAATAAATATTGCTTTTTATAAAACTTAGTTAAAATTAAATAATATTTTATTATTAACATAATAAAATTTAATAAAAAAAAACATAAAAAAAGTTATAAATTTTTTAGCTTTTAAATAATTATAATTTAATAGTAATAAAAAATATAATTTTTTAAATTTTAAAAAGTTTTAATATCTTTTTATTTAACGCATAACATAAGCGGATTGACATTATAAGCGGATAGTTACGGCAGACGAACCAGCAGTGTGCAGGCCCTAGGATTAGAGCGCTAAGGTGGCTGTAAGTCACGGGCTGCTGCCGTACATATAGACCATACTAGATAACTAGGCTGCCACCTTAGTTATTCGACATTCCTTTTACAGGGTTTGTAGCCTAATAGGTATGGTATTGTGCCGCAAACGTCACACGGATCAACACTTTTGCAAGCCATATAAAAAAAGGCTGTGCATATTACGTGATATTTAAATAACTCTGCCAATTTTAATGCTACAGACTAATAATTAGTACCTCAAGAATTGTAATAAAATAAGGAATTTAAAAGTATTTTTTATTATTTTATAGCATTTTTTTCTGCCGAGATATTACCAAATATGCTAAAAATACTAAGGAATTTTAGCGTATTTTCTATATTCGGCAATATCTCTACAGAAAAAAATGCTATAAAAATATAGAAAATACTTTTAGATTCTTTATTTTATTATAATTCTAAAAGTACTAATTATTAGTCTGTAGCATTAAAATTGGCAAAGTTATTTAAAAGTGGAGTAAGTATTACTTCATAAAAAATTAGCTTTTAGGGTACGCTAAGCCAAACTGTTAATCCGCTTATAATGTTAATCCGCTTATAGTCTGCGTTAGCTTTTTTATAAGTTTTTTAGTTTTAATATTTTTATTATTTAATATTACTAATTATTTTTTTTATAAAATAAAATATTAGCATATTATTAATTAGCTTATTTTTTTATTTTTTTTTATTAGATTTTAATACTTTTTAGCTTTTTTATATATTTAGGTTATTTAATATATATAAAGTTAGCTTATTAAATTTTTTAAAAAATTTATAAAAAAATTATATATAATAAAATAAAACTTATAATTAATATAAAAAAAAATTATATAAATTAATATTATTAATATATTATTATATATAAACTTAATAATTAATAAAAACTTAAAAATAGATTTTAAAAATTTAATTAAGTTATTTAATTTAATTATTAATTTAAAAATAAAAAGCTATATTTATTTAAAAATATATATTTATTAATTTAAAAAAATCTTTTTATAAATATATAATAAATTTAAAATCTTAGTTAAAAACTATATTAAAAAGCATACTATTGTTTTTTTTAATAAACTTTAGCAAAAATTTTAATAAAGTTTTTTTTTTTTTTTTTTATTAACTTTAAAAAAAATAAAATTTATTATTATTTAAATAAAATTATAATTATTAAATAAAAAAAAGTTAATAATAAAATTTATAATAATAGTATTTTATAATTAATAATAAAGTTTTATAAGTTAAAAAAGTTTATATAATATATAGCAAAAGTTTTTATTATATTAATATTTAAAGCAATTTTATATAAACTTATATATAAAAGCTTTAATATTTAGCTATTAAAAGTTATAAATAATTAGTTTAAATATTTTATTTATTTTTATATATTTTGCTATTAATATATTATATTTTAACTAAATAACTTTTTTTTTAATAACTTAAATACTTATAAATATTTTTTTTAATATAATAAGCTGTTATTAATAATTATAATCTTTATTAAAGTTTTAAAATATTATATATAGTTTTTATTTTATAATTTTGTTTTTTTAATTTTTTTTTAAACTTTAATAACTATGCTAATACTTTTAAGCTATATAAACATTTAAAAATAATAAAAGTATATATTATAAAAATAAATATAAGTTTTTTTAAGTTTAAAAAGTATTTATTTTATAAAACTAATATTATTAGCTAATTTTTTTTTTAAAGTAATATTATATTAATTTAAACAAAATATTAGCTTTATTATTTTGTTTGCTTAAATAATAGTTTATAATAAACTAATAATTAAAAAGCTATTATAATTATTTAGCTTATTTTTTATTAAATATTTTAGTAATAATAAAATAAAATAAGTTATAATAATTAAAATAAACTTTAATTTAATATTTTATACTTTTTAAATATTAATATTATTTATTAAATAAGTTTATTATTATAAACAATTTTTTATTATAAATTTATAATTTATTTTAATAAATATTAGTTTTTTAAAATAAAAAATAATAAAACAAAGTTTACTATTTTTATTTTTTTAAAATAAAACTAATTTAATAGCAAAATTAAAAGCATTTACTTTAATATAAAAAATCTTTTTAAAGTTAAAATAAACAAAAATAAATACTATTATAAAATAATACTTAAATAATTTAAATATATTAGCTATTTTTAAAGTTTATTTTTAATTTTTTTAATTATTTTTATTAGCGTTTATAAAAAGCTTTATAATTAAAAAACCTTATTAATAAACTTTTTATAAAAGTTAGTAAAGCTAATAAATTATTAGCTTTTTTTTAAATTTAAAAGTTTTTTTATTTTATTATATAGTTAACTTTATTTTAAGCTATAAAAATTTTGTTATTATTAATAATATAGCTAAAAAACTTAACTTTTTTAACTTACTATTTATATTTTTATATATTAATAATAAGGTTATATTAAATTAAATAATAAAAAACTTTTTTTATAATATAATTATACTTTTTAATTATATTAGTATAAATTAATAAGTTATTTAAATAAATTAATAATTTTATATTAATAAAATTATAAAAAAAATTATTTATTATTATTTAAAATATAAATAAACTATTAATTAATTTTATAAATATAATTATATATTTAAAAAGTTTATATTTATATTTAAAAGCTATTTTTTATTTATTACTTTTTTTAATTTTAACTAAATAAAACTTTAATTTTAAGTTTATTTTAATAAACTATTTAGCTATATAAAAATATGCTTATAACTTAATTATTAACAATATAAAATATTATATAATAATTAATTATAAATTATAATAAGCTTTTAAAGTTTTTTTTTTTTTATAAATATAAAAAGTACGCTATAAAAAGAGGTAAATTTTTATATTTTTTTAAAGTTTAATAGTTTTTTTAGCTAAAGTTTAAAAATATTAAGCTTTTAAATAGTTATTATATATAAAAAGCTTTATATAAAAGTTTTGCTTTTTATAATATTAATATTATAATTTTATAGCTAATAATTTAAAAATTAAAATATAGCTTTTTTGTTTATAATAAATAAATACTATTTAAATTTATTAAAAATATTTGCTAAAGTTTTTATTATAGTTTATTATATAAATATAAAAACTTAAAAAGTAGTTTTAAGTAATATTATTTAGCTAATATAGTTTTTTTAATAAAGTGATAATGGTGTGGCTATGCTGGCAGCATAGCCCTATAACCACACCATTAGCCATAGCATACACACATAGGTGTGTATGCCCTACACACATAGGTGTGTATGCCCTACACACTTGTTCCTTCCTTTCCTTTTTCTTTCCTTATACGTAGATTTCATACGAATAAAGTATTCTATCGCGAAGCCACGCCTTTTGTGATTACTTAACCGTGACAAATAATAAGTTAAAAAAAATCAAAAAAAAAATTTTTATTAAAAAAATATATAAGTTAATATTATTTAAGCTATTATTAAAAAAGTATAATATTATAATTTTAGTTTATATTAGTAAGCTTAAAGTTTAATTTAGTAAAATAGTTATTTTATAATACACGGTGTCATAGGGTGACATAGCCGGGACGGCTATGTTATCCCTATAACACCTATTGGCAGCTGTAGTAATGAATAGCAATAGAGCACTAAGTGTTTGCTATAGCTTTCGGCCATAAGCAAACACTTAGTTCTTTATCACTTTATCATTATAATTATACTACCTATGGTTTTCTTTATTATTTTAATAATATAATACTAGGTTATTAAAAAAGTATTGCTTTTTTTACTTAAATATAATATTATTAAAGCTTATTATAAGTTTAAATATAATTTGCTTAATAATAAATAGTTTTTATTATTAAGTTTTACTTATAAAAAGTATAAATATAAAAGCTTTAATATTTAAAAGCACTTTTATAAAGTTTTTATAATTATTATATAAAAAAAATATATTAATAAAAAGTTTGTTTTTTATTTTAGGTTATATTAAAGTTTTTTATATAAATTTTTTTAATTATGCTTTTTTAAAGCTAAATACTTTTATTATATTACTTTATTTTAGCTGTTTTTTTTATAAAGTAAAGTATAAAAGCTAGCTAAAAATTTAAATTAAAGTTTTTTAGTTTAATAAATTTAAATATATTATTTTAAGCAAAAATTATATTAATTTTAGCTTTTTTTTTAAGCAAAAGTTAAAATACTTTTTTTTAAGCTTATTTTTTTATAAAAAAAACTTTTAACTAAAGTTATTAAAGGTGTAAAATTTATAAGTATAAAACGTGTAATATGATAGCTTTAGTGGTGGCAGTATAGTTGATTAACTAACTTTACCCTACATTAGGAACTAATATATAGCATGAGTAAAAAGGAAAGAAAAGGGAAAAGGAAGAAAAGGAAAAAGGAAACTATGTAGTGTGTGTATGTGTGGTAGGGCTGCGCATAGACCACCATAACAATGGCAGAACAACTAGGCGGTGTAGGTGGTGTAGGTACGTACCATAACAGCTGTAGGTAGGTGACTACCAGGCTGACAGGCTGTCACATGTAATATATTAAAAAGGAAAAAATGTAGGAACAATAATATTGGTAAAGCTAATATTGTTATAGGTGCCTTACTTTATTTATAGCTAATTACAGCTGTTTAATTTTACTAAGCGCTACTTTTAATAGTTCCTTTTTAGCTTTTTCTGCTAAGCTTAATAAACTGCCCGGCATAAAAAAAAACTGCTATTTTTAGCAGTTTTTTATATTATTTTATTTAGTTTTATAATATAATAACCTTATTTTTTTTATTAAAGCTTTAATACACGGTATTATAAGGTAATATAGCTAAGACGGCTATATTATCCTTATAACACTTGTTAATAGCTATAATAATAAATAGTAATAAAGCACTAAGTGTTTGCTATAGCTTTTAACTATAAGTAAACACTTAGTTTTTTATTACTTTATTATTATAATTATATTATTTATAGTTTTTTTTACTAATTAATATAATAAATATTATAATTATTTAATATTAATATTTTTATTAACTATTAACTATTAAAAAAAATTTTATTAGCTTATAGTTTATATAAAAAAAATAGCTATTTATTTAAATTTTATAATTTTTATTAAGTATTATTTTATTAAATTATAATAAACATATTTAAAGTTTAAATAAAGCTATATATTTTATATTTATTTTTTTAAATGCTATAAAGTATATATTGCTTATATTACTATTATAATTATTATATATTTTATTTTTTTAAACTTTATAAATAGTAATTAAAACTAAAGTAATATAAACGCTATTTTTTTAAACTTAATTATAGTATAAAAAACTATAAACTAAAAACAAAGCTATTTTTTTAAACTTTTTATTAAAAAAAAAGCTAATAACCTTATATTTACTTTTTTTAACTATTTTAAGTTATAACTTATTTTTTTTTATTAAGTACCTAGTAATTAAATATTTAATTTAAATTATATACTTTTTAATTTTTATTTAAAATAGCTATATTTATTTTTTTATTATTATTATATTTAAGCTAAGTTATATATTTGTTTTTTTAAATACTATATAATAAAGCGTTAATATAATAGTTTATATTAACTAACTTGTTTTTTTAAACGCTTAATATATTTATATTTTAAATATTTTTCTGCTATTATTTTAAATTTAATAAAATAGTTAATTTTTTTTTTTTATTATATACTTGTTTTTTTAAATACTATATTAGCTATTTTAATTAATACTTGTTTTTACTATGTTATAGTTTATTATTTTTATATATAACTTAATTAAGTAGTTGCTATTAAAAACTAATAAAAAAATAAAAAAAAGCAAAATAATTAACTATTTATATATAAGGTATAATTAAACTTAAAAATATATATTATTAAAATTATTTAAAGTATTATATTATTTATATAATTTTTTTTTTATATATATAACGCATAACACAAGCAGATTGATATTACAAGCAGATTAACACTTTTGTAAGCCATATAAAAAAAGGCCGTATATATCACGTGATATTTAAATAACTCTGCTAATTTTAGTGCTATAGACTAATAAATAGTACCTTTAGAATCGTAATAAAATAAGAAATTCAAAAGTATTTTTTATTATTTTATAGCATTTCTTTTTGCCAAGATATTGCCAAATACGCTAAAAATGCCAAGGAATTTTAGCGTATTTTTTATTTTTAGCTATATTTTTATAAGGAAAAATGCTATAAAATAATAAAAAATACCTTTAAATTTCTTATTTTATTATAATTCTAAAGGTACTATTTATTAGTTTATAGCATTAAAATTAGCAGAGTTATTTAAAGGTGGAGTAAGTATTACCTTATAGGAAATTAGTTTCCAGGGTACGTTAAGCTAAAGTGTTAATCCGCTTGTAATGTTAATCCGCTTGTGTTATGCGTTATATATTTTTAAATAGCTGCTTAAAATTAAAAAAATAATAAAAAAAGCAGCTTGCTATTATAAAGCAGTTATAATATTAAACTTATTTATAAATAAATTTAGTTTAAAAGCTATAAACTTTAAAATAAAAAAATTTAAAAAAAGTAATAATTTATAATATAAATTTAAAACCTTGTTATAAATAGGCAATATTATACCTAAAATAAAAATATATATATAAAAATAAAAAAAATAAAAATTAAAAAGAAAAAAAAAAAGTTTTAAATATTATATTAACTAAACTAGATTTATTAAAATATTAAGTAAATAATATAGCTACTTAAGTAATTATTTAATAAAATATTTTAAAATTTTAAATATAATAAGCTTATATAAATAAAATATTAAATAATATAGCAAAAAATATTATAAGTAATTAAAACGCTTTATTAAAATTAGTAATAAAAATAAAAAAAATATATAAGCTGCTTAATAATAAATTAAAAATAATATTAATATTTAAAATTTTTTAAAAAGTTAAAAATATTTTATTTTTTTTAATTTTAAATATTAAATTTAAAATAATAATTAAACTATTAAAAAAAAAATTACTATTTAATTTATTATATAAAAATAAGTTATTTTTAAAATAATTATATAAAAGTAAATTAATATAAAAATAGTTTAAAAAAATATTACTTATAAAATTTTTAAAAAATAAAATAAAAAACTTAAAAAGTTTTAAATTAAGCTTTAATATTATAAACTAATTAATTAAAGCTATAATAATATTAAAATTTAATATATTTAAAAAAGATTAATTATTAATAATTTTTATTTTATAAATATATAAAGCTTTAATAAATATTATTATAAAAAAAATTAAACTAATAGCTTAAATAAAATAAAGTATAAAAAAATAAAGCAAAAAATAAAAAATATTAAAAGTATAGTTTTTAATAAACTTAAAAATTTAGCAAATTATAAAGCTATATAATTTAATTAAGCTAATAAAAAGCTTTAATATAAATAAGCTTATAATATATTTAACTATATATTAGTTTTTTTAATTAGCTTATAAATAATAAAAACTTAATAATTTAATTAAAAAAATAATATTAAAATAATAATAAAATATAAAATTAAAAAATCTAAACTATAATAATAATAATAATAATAATAATAATAATTTAAATATATTTAAAAATTTAAATTTATATAAGCTATTTAAATAAAATAATATATTTTTTAAACTATTTATATTATTATTAAAGCTATTAAAAAAATTTATAATATATATTTTATAGCTTTTATATTTATTACTTAATTTAAATAACTTATTAAAATAAAGTTTTATATTATTATTAACTAAATTAAAAAATAAGTTTATAAAATTTAAATAAAATAATATAAAATAATTTAATTTAAAATATAATAACTTAAATAATATAAGCATAATTATTAAAAAAACTTATTTTATATTTATTAATATATATTGTTTTATAAAAAAACTTAATTTTTTTTTAAAAAATAATAATATAGCAAAAAATAATATATAATAGTTATTATTTATATTTTAAACCTTATTAAAAAAAATAAGCTATTAAATAATAAATAAACAAAATAATAATATAAACTTATAAAAAACTTAAAAATAAAAAACTAAACGCTATTATTAATAAAATAATAAAAAAAAATTTTTTATAACTAATATTTATAATAAAAAAATTTAATATAATAAAATTAATATTAAAAAATATAGTAAGTAATAATTTAATAATAATTATATTTATTTAAAAAAAATTACGCTATATAAAAGTAATAAAAATATTAATAAAAAATAATATTAATTAAAAAAATATTATAATATAAATATAAATAATAATAAATTTAAAAATTAAATAATATTTATATATTTTAATATTTAAAAAGTTATTAGCTAAATATATAAATTATATTATTTAATAAAAACTAATATTATTAGCTATAATATAAAATAGCTTTTTATATGCTAAAAAAAAATATTAATAAAAAAAAAAATATAAGGCTAATAAATATAATAAATTTTTAAAAAATAAAAGTAGTAATTTAAAAGATAATAAAGTATAGAAAAAAAACAGTTAAGCAAAAAAAAAAAAAAAAAAAAAAATATAAACTTAGCTAATAATAAAAAAAAAAAAAAGAAATTTAAAAAAAAAAAAAATAAAAAAAAAAAACAGTTAAGAAAAAAAAAAAAAAAAAAAAAAAAAGTATAAACTTAGCTAATAATAAAACAAGCTTATTAAAAAGCAGCTTTAATATATTATTTTTTTTTAAAAAAAATAATAATAACTTTGCTTTTATTATAATTAATTATAATATAATATATAAATTTTATAATAAAACTTATAACTTAAAATAGCAAAAAAAAAATATATATATATTATTATAATAAGCATTTACTAAAATAAAAAAATAAATTATTAATTTTATATTATATATATAGCTATTATTATATATTATTTAAATTATAAAATAAATTATTTAAATATTTAAATAAATATATTATAAATAAAGTTTTTAAAGCTTATATAATAAAAATAAATATTAAAAGCAAAAGTAATAAAATAAATAAAATAAAAATTATATTAATTATTTATATTATATTTAAATTAAAAAAATATATAAATAATAAGTTAGCTTTAAAAAATATATATTTATATTTAAAAATAAATATTAAAAATAAAAAAATAAAAAAAAATATTAAAATTTATATAAATATAAAAGCAAAATAAAGCATTATTATATAATAGCTACTATAAAAGTTTAAATATAATATAGTTATAAAAAAAAAAAAAGTATAAAATATTAGCAAAAGCTATATTATATATAAAAAAATAAGCAATATTTATATATTATTTAATAAAAAATAATATTAAAAAGTTTTTAATATTAATAAAATATTATAATTTAATATAAATATTAAATTAAAATTTAATATTAAAAATATTATTAAATAATAATATTTTAATATTAGTAAAAGCTATAATTAACTATATATTTAATAAAATATTATTTAAAAAATTTAATAATTTTAAAATTTTTATTAAAATATTATTAAAAATATATTTTTATATATAAAAAGTAATATTAAAGCAAAATATAATATTATAACTTAAAAAAATATATATAATATTAATAAATTATAAACTTTTATTATTAAATAAAAATTTTGTTTTTAACTTTTTATATTTTAATAATATAAAAATACTAATATATTTTAATATATTTTTATAAATAATATTTAGCAACTTATTATTAAAATTAATAATAATATAAAAAAATATAAAAATAAGTATTATTAATAAATAATTAAATATTAAATTTATAAAAATATTTTAAAAAAAGTATTTTAAAATAGTTATAATTATAATTATTTTTAAAAAACTTTTAGCTATAGCTATAATTAAAAAAACAGTAATAAGTTTAAATAGTTTATAATTATTAAATAAAAAAATATATATATTTAATAATTTTATAATATTAAATATATATTATTTTAATTAAAAATATAAAATTATATTAATATTTAAAATATTAATAAATAAATATATATTAAAAAATAATAAAAATAATAATAAGTTTTTTAATACTTTTAAATATATTAATATACTTTTAATTATAAATATATTATTAACTAATAAAATATTTAATATAATTAAATAATATAATAAATATAGTACTAAAATAAAAAAATTAAAGCTAAAAATTTTATAAATATATATTATAATTAAAATTATAAAGTTTTTAAAAATATTAAAAATAATAGCGTTAAAAAGTTAATTTATTTTTATAAAACTAAAAGCAATTAATAAAAAAATTTTTAAAATATAAAAAAATTAAAATATAATTAATATATTAAAAAAAAAATAAATAAAAATATTTTTAATTAATAACTAATAAAAATATAAACTAAATAATAAGTTTTATTTATTAAATAAATATAATTAATAAATATTAAATATAATATTTAATAAACTATATAAATAAAGTTATATAAAATAAGTAAATAGTTTAATATTATTTATATATTTAACTTTTTTAATTTAAAAAGGTATAAAAAAAAAACTAAAAAGCTAACTAGTTATTAATTTAAAAATATTAAATTATATTATAATATTTAATAACTACTTATTATTTTTATAGTTAAAAGTAATAATAATAATAAAAAAAAAATATATATTAATATTATTAATATTATGTTATTTTTTTATTAATTTATAATATATTTAAACTATAAAAACTAATTTATAATAATAAAATTAAAAAAACTTAAAAAGTTTAAAATAGCTTTTATAAAATTTTAAAATTTATTAGCTTATATATAAAAGTTTATAAATAAACTATTAAGCTAATATAAAAAATCTTATTATATTTTTATTAATAATATTATAATTTATTTAAATATAAAAAAAAATATATTTAATAATTATATATAATTTTTAAATTATTTTATAAAAAATATATTTTATTATTTTTAATTAATTTTTTTTTTAAATATTTTTTAATAAAGCTATTAAAATATAAAGTTAATATATTAAAATTATATATAATAAAATAAAAACTTATAATATTTAAAAACCTAGTTTTTTTAAATTAGCTAAAAGTATTTAAAATATATTTAAAAAGCAATAAATTTTTAAAAGCCTTTTTATTATATTATGCTTAATATATAAAGCTATTATAAAAATAAAAAATAAAATTATTTAGCAAAGGTTATAAAAAAAGTAAAATATAAACTAAAAATATTAAAAAAAAAAAAATATATATTATTAATTAATATTTTATAAGCTAATTAAAATTAAAAAAAAGTTTTTTTAAATAATTTAAAATTTTATTTATAATTATATTATAATATACTATTAAAACTTAAATAAGATTTTATTTTTATAAATAAATAAGTTGTTTAAAAAAAATTTAAAATAATAATTTTTTAAATAATAAATAATTATAAATAATAATTAAAAATAGTTATTATAAATATAAATATATTATTAATTATATTTTTAAATAAATATTTATTATAATTAAAAATAAAATATAAGCTTTTTAAGTTAAAAATAGCTTATATTATATAAACAAATTAAAAAGTTTATATTATATTATAAACAAGTTTAAATAATATATTATTAATAAATTATTTAGCTATAAAAAAAATTTTTAATTAAATTAGCTTAAATATAGCTTTTATAAATTATATAAACTTATAATTAATAAATATTTTATATTTTAAATAAAATAAACTTTATATTAAATATATTAAGTTAATTAAAATTTATATAAAATAAGTTTAATAAAAAAAACAAGTTAATATATATAAAAAAAAAATAATATTAAATTAAGTATAGCTTGTTATAAAAGCTATTATAAAAGCTAAACTTAAAAAGAATTTTATATTAAAATATAAAGCTAATTTTAAATATAAAAATATATAAAAGTTTATTTATAAAAGTAATATTAATAAAAATATTAAAAATAACTTTTTAAGCTTTAAATATTTATTTATAATTTAAAAAAAACTTTTATATAATATTAATAAATAAAAAATATATAAGCTATATATATTAAAAAACTAATTAAATAAAATATTTAGCATAGTATATAATAATAAATAATATTTTAAAATAAAATATATAATATAAAAATTAAATTATTATATAATATTAAAAAAAACTAAAAAAATAAAAGTATATATTAAGCATTATAATATATATAAAGCATATATAACTAATAAAAAAAAACTAAATAATAATTATTAACTTATTAAACTAAAAAATTTTAAACTAATAAAAACTATTGCTATAAACTTTATTAAAAAATTATTAAAGTATTTATTAATTAATATACTTTAGTAAATTAAAAATAAAAATAAAAAATATTTTAATAATATAATAATAATTATTTATATAATATTTAAAAAAATATTATTAATTTTAAATAATAAAAAATATATAATAAAAAACTAAAAAGTAATAATAGCTAAAATATTGTTTTTAATAAACTAAAGCTTGCTTAAAAATATTATTTTAAATAAAAACTATAAATTTATTTTTATATTTTAATAAAAACTTTAAAAAAAATTAAAAATAAAGCTGTTTATAATTATTATATATTATTTATAAAAAAATAGCTTATTAAAAAAAAAAAACTAAATAATAAAAATTATAATTAAGTATTATATATTTAATTATTTTAAAAATAGCTAAATAAACTTTTTAATAGCTTTTTAATAAAACTTAAATAATATATATTTAAAAATAATTAAATTATTTATATATAAACAGCTTTTTAGTTTTTAATTACTTAATATTAATAATATATTAATTAAAAATATATAATATAAATATATATTAAATATATATATATAAATTAAAAAAAATATAAAATTAGTTATAAATTTTATAATAATATAAGCTAAAAAATATTATAACTAATATTATTATATTATTAAGTTTAATAAAAAAAATAAAGTTTATTTATAATTATATTAAAAATATTATTTGTTAGGCAAGCTTTTAAAAAAGCTTTTATAATAAAAAGCTAGCTTATTTAAAGTAAAAAAACGTATAAAAAAACTAATATATAAATTAAAGTTGCTAAAGATATTTAATATATATTTAATAGTATTAATAATATATTTATTTTTAAAAAAAAAACAAAAAAAACTTTTTTTATTATATTATATTTATTTTAAAATTTATAATAAATAATTAAGATTTAAAAAAAAATAAAAACTATTTTTAATTATAAATAAAAATATATTAAATTAAAATATTTAATAAAATAAAAAAAATATAAATATAAAAATAATTAATAATATTTTAAATAATAACTATAATTAGCTAAAAAATTAGTAAATAGCTATTAGTAATAAAAAAGTAGCTGTTTTTTAATAATTAATATAAAACATATTAAAAAGCAAAAAAAAAAAAAAAAAACTTTATAAAATATAAAATTAACTTATAATTATATATAATAAATAATTATTAAAAGCAGTAGATTTTATTTAATAACTAATACTTAATATATAATATTATAAAATAATATAGCTAAAATAGCTATATTATTTTTATAATATTTGTTAATAGCTATAGTAATAAATAATAATAAAGTATTAAGTGTTTGCTATAACTTTTAGCTATAAGTAAACACTTAGTTTTTTATTACTTATTATTATAACTATACTATTTATAGTTTTTTTTACTACTTTATTAAAAAATTATTAAAGTATTTATTAATTAATATATTTTAATAAATTAAAAATAAAAATAAAAACTATTTTAATAATATAATAATAATTACTTATATAATATTTAAAAAAATATTATTAATTTTAAGTAATAAAAAATATATAATAAAAAACTAAAAAATAATAATAGCTAAAATATTGTTTTTAATAAACTAAAATATATTTAAAAATATTATTTTAAATAAAAACTATAAATTTATTTTTATATTTTAGTAAAAATTTTAAAAAAAATTAAAAATAAAGCTATTTATAACTATTATATATTATTTATAAAAAAATAGCTTATTAAAAAAAAAAAACTAAATAATAAAAATTATAATTAAATATTATATATTTAACTATTTTAAAAATAGCTAAATAAACTTTTTAATAGCTTTTTAATAAAATTTAAATAATATATATTTAAAAATAATTAAGTTATTTATATATAAATAGCTTTTTAGTTTTTAATTATTTAATATTAATAATATATTAATTAAAAATATATAATATAAATAAATATTAAATATATATATATAAATTAAAAAAAATATAAAATTAGCTATAAATTTTATAATAATATAAGCTAAAAAATATTATAATTAATATTATTACTTTATTAAGTTTAATAAAAAAAATAAAGTTTATTTATAATTATATTAAAAATATTATTTGCTAAATAAGCTTTTAAAAAAGCTTTTATAATAAAAAGCTAGTTTATTTAAAATAAAAAAATATATAAAAAAACTAATATATAAATTAAAGCTGTTAAAAATATTTAATATATATTTAGTAATATTAATAATATATTTATTTTTAAAAAAAAAACAAAAAAAACTTTTTTTATTATACTATACTTTTTTTAAAACTTATAATAAATAATTAAAACTTAAAAAAAAAATAAAAAAAATATAAATATAAAAATAATTAGTAGTATTTTAAATAATAGTTATAATTAGCTAAAAAATTAGTAAATAGCTATTAGCAATAAAAAAGTAGCTGTTTTTTAACAGCTAATATAAAACATATTAAAAAAAAAAGCAAAAAAAAAAAAAAAAACTTTATAAAGCGTAAAATTAACTTATAATTATATATAATAATAATTATTAAAAGTAGTAGATTTTATTTAATAGCTAGTATTTAATATATAATATTATAAGATAATATAGCTAAAATAGCTATATTGTTTTTATAATACTTGTTAATAGCTATAATAATAAATAGTAATAAAGCACTAAGTGTTTGCTATAACTTTTAGCTATAAGCAAATACTTAGTTTTCTATTACTTTATTATTATAACTATACTATTTATGGTTTTTTTTACCAAGCTTATTATTTTTTATTTTTTATAGTTTTTTTATTTTTTTAACAGCTTTTTACTTTGTTTTATAAGCTTTTTTTTAATAAGCTAGCTTTTATTATTTAATATAATTAGTTTTATTACTTAATTTTTTATAACTATAGGTATACTTAACTTAATTACTTAATTTTTTATAATTATAAATATAATTAGCTTAATTACTTAATTTTTTATAACTATAAGCATAATTAGCTTAATTATTTAGTTTTTTACAACTATAAGTATAATTAGCTTAATTACCTTTTTTAATAAATGCTTTTTAAGGTGTGTATATAATGTAATATATTAACTAAAAGATATAGGAGAAAAGAAAAAGCTAAGACTTTAGGTCTTAAAAAGAATCTAATTATAGATATAGTGTGCTAGCTGCTTGACAGCCGTTAGGCTATTACAATGGCCTAATGGCTTAATGGTTAATAGCACATAAACAACACGTGTTTTAGCGCGTGATACGCAATACACCCCTTATGGGGTCGTATTAAACAAGTTGTTGTTATTACTATTATATAGCAGGTTATTTAATATAATTATATACTATTGTTTTTATTAAATATAAAAGTACTTAGTTTTATTAAAAAAGTAACCTTTATATATTAATAAATTTAATTTTTTTATTTTTTTAACAAATAAGTATACCTAGTTAAGTTAAAAAAATAATACTTATATAGCTAAAAAAATTAAAATATAATATAGAAATTTAATTAGGTTATAAATAACTTTGTTTTTATTTTTATTAATTTATAATGCTTTTATAATTATATAAAAAATACTTTTATAACTATTAATTAATATTAAATAGGCTTTATATAAATTTATATATATAATATACTTAAAATAAAATATATTATATTATATTATACCTTATTATTATTTATTTAATTAATAAAAAAAAAAGTTTTTATATAAAGCAGAAAATTCTTACTTAAGGTAAGAAATTTCTACTACTATATAAGCTAAAAAAATAAGAAAAGATAAGGAAAAAAGGTAAGCTATTATATATAGCAATAGTGATATAGGTGGCTAAGGGGGCCATGGCTACTAGTGGCCATAGCCACTAGTCTAGCCACATGGACCTTAGCCACATAAACCCTACAAACCCTACAGACCTTATATACCCCACATAGTGTAGCCTACATAGGTAGGGAATTCTGGCTACGCCAGAATTTCATATTTTTTTTCTAATATATGCACTTTATATATACTTTTAAATAAACCCTTTTATAGTTTATATTAAAAATAGTGCTTTTATATTTATATTTAGTTAAAACTAAATAAATTTTTTAAATTTTATTTTAAGCTAAATATTTATTATTAAACTAAGTTTTTTTTATAATAAATTTTTATAAATAAAATTAGCTTTATTATATCCGGCTAATTTATTTATTTTTTAATATATTATTTTTATAACTTTTTTTTAATAACTATATTAATAAATAAATTTTATTAAAAGCTTGTTTTTTAAAATTTACTATAATAGCAATATTTATAAATAAGCTTTATTAAAAGCTTATTTTTAAAAGTTTATTATAATAAAAAAAAAATAAGTTATTTAAATTGCTAATATATTTAAATTTATATATATAGCTATACTAATATTTTTAATAGCCTTAGTTATATAAACTACTTTAAATTTTTTATTTAATAAATTTTATGCTGTTTATTTTACTAAATACTTTATTAAAAGCTTATTTTTTAAAGTTAAAGCTATATATATAGCTATATAAAAAAAAAAAATATTTTTATTAATAATTTATTAACTTTTTTAAAATTCCTTTTGCTAATTAGTTTATTATATAAGCTTTTAAGCAGTTAGTTTATTATAGCTTTAATTAGTTAGTTTATATAACAATTACGGCATAACTCCATACCAGTTAGGCTATAACCTTTTAAAAGGAACGTCGAATAACCAAGGTGGTAGCCTGGTTACCTAGTATAGTCTATATGTACAGCAGCTAGCCTAGTAACTTGTAGCCGCTCCTTAAAGCCTGCACACTAGCTAGGTTCGTGCTGCCGTAACTGTTTATTAAACTTTTAAGTAGTTAAAACTAATTAATTTATTATAGCCTTAGTTAATTAGTTTATTAAACTTTTAAGTAGTTAAAACTAATTAATTTATTATATTTTTAATTAATTAGTTAAAATTAGTTAATTAATTAATTAATTAAACTTTATATTATTTATGCTAATTAATTTTAGTTTATTATAGTTTATTATAGTTTATTATAGCCTATTTTAGTTAATTAAGTAATTACTATAAACAATAGCTTTTTTATTAGTTAGCCGGCATTTTAATATAAGTGGCTAAAGGGGCTATAGCTACTAATAGCTATAGCCACTAGTTTAGCTATATGAACCCTAGCTATATAAACCCTATAGACCTTATAAACCTTATATACCTTATATAGTGTAGCCTATATAGGTAGGGAATTTTAGCTACGCTAGAATTTTATACTTTTTTTTCTAATATATACACTTTATATATACTTCTAAATAGACCCCTCTGTAGTCTATGTTAAAGGCTAAGGCTATTAAAAAAGCTATAAAAATATTATGTAAAAAAAAAGCTAAAGTTAAAGTTAGCTGCGTAATTAACTAGTATAATAAACCTGCTTTATATAATATATTTTTTTTTTATTTAAAAGTAAAGTTTTAATATAGCATAAAAAAAAAAAAATAGTTTATATAAAATATAGTTAATTAAAAGCTTTAATATAGTTATTAACTTAATTAATAGCTTTATATGTTTTAAATAAATATAAGTTAAGCTATACTATTATATAATAAAAAAAGCAAGATTAAATAAGTAGAAAATAAAGCAAAATAAAAAACTTTTTTAATTTTTAGCTATATAAAAAAAATAAAAACGCTTTTAAAAAGCAAAAAATGCTTATATAACTTTTATATAGCAAATTATTTAGCTATTTTTTATTTTTAAAAAAAAACAAAATTATATTTTAGCTATTAAATTATATAAAAATAGCATAATTAATATTTTTAAAGCATTATTTAAAAAATTAAATATAATAAAAATTAATAACCTAGTTATATAAAAAGTATTTTAATTTATTAGGTATAATATTAATAAATATAGTAATATTTATATTTTTAAATTATAAGTTATATAAAGAATTAAAAAAAAAATAATTAAGCAATATAAAAAATTAAAATTAATTATATAAAGCTATAATAATAGCAAAAAAAAAACAGTATTAATATAATTACTAATTATATAATAAATAAGCTAATAATTATTTATTATATAAAGCTTTTTTTTAATATATAATTATAATATATTAAGCAAACTATAAAATATTATATAAGCATATTAATAAAATTTACTAAAGGTAGTATAGTATTAAGTAAAATAGTGATAAGGATAAAATAACTTTAACATAGTTAATAGCGAAGCTATTAACTATTGTTAAAGTTATCTATTTAAATTACCATATGGCTTATATTATAGCTTAGGTAGCTCTGCTTTGTAAAGCTACCCTTAGTTTGTCTGTGTTACATATATATAATTAAAAAATAAACTAGCTTAAAAAGTTTTTATATAATTTTTTATAAAACTTAAAATAAAATATTTTAAAAAAACAATTTTATAAATTATATAATCTTTATATAAACTTATAAAATTAAAACTATATTAATTTAAAACTTATTATTAATATTATAATAAAAAATTAAAAATAACTATTTTTATATATAATTTATATTTATTATTTATAATAAAGCTTTTAAATAATTTTATAATTATAAGCTTATAAATAAATAATATTTTTAGCTTTATAATATTAGATTTTTTAACTAAAAAAAATAAAAATTATAAAAAGCTTAATTTTATATAAAGCTAAAAAAAACTTTTAAGCTAAGCTATTTTATAAAGTTTAATAAAAATTAAATTATTTTATTATATAAAAACAATATAATTTTAACTTAAAAAAGCTAAATAAATTAACTAAAACTAATTAATTTTTATATAAAGAATTTTATATAATAATATATATTATAGTATATAAAAAACATTTATATTAATAGTATTTATTAACTTAAAGCTATATAAATAATATAATAAACTTAAATAAAAAAATCTAATAGCAAATAAATAACCTAAAATAAAGCCTAACTTTTATATTTTTAAATTTATATTATATAAAACTATTTATTTTTATAAACAAATTATTTATAAATAATATTAATATAATTTTATAACTAAAGTTTATTATTATATTAATAATAAAATATTATATAATAAAAAGCTTAAATTTTAAAATTATAAAAAATATTATATACTAAAATTTTAGCAAGTATAAAAAAATAACTTAAAATATACTAGCTAATAAGCTATATAATATAATTAATAGCTTTAATAGCATAATTATTTTTTATATAATATTATTAAAAATTTTAAATATTTTAAGCCTACTTTTTATTTTAATAATTTTATATTTTAATTTAAAATTATTATATAACTACTTAGTAAAATTAAATATAATATAAAAAAAGCATTTAATAATAAATATTATAATGTTTTAAAAATTATATAAAAAAAAAATTTTTTTAAAATATAATAAATTAATAATAAAAATAAATTTATAAATATATTTATAAAAAAAATAATAAATTAAGTATTAAAAATATTTATATTTATAAATTAACTACTTATATAAATAAAAGCTTATATAAATAAAATATAAATATATTATATATAATTTATAAAAAAAAAAATATATAATAATAAAAGTAGTAAAACTAATATATAAAAATATATTAAAGCTGCTAAAAAAAACTAAAAATAATAAAAAATAATAGTTTTTTTTTTTTATATAACTAGTTATAGCTGGTCCCCATATCACCCACATTACCCTAGATCACTTAAACACCTAAACACCTAGCTAACAAACCTACTAGCCGTCACACATACACATTACCATATATCCCACATTTCTTATAAATAGCTTGCAAAGTTTTCTCTTTTTTTTTTTACCTTAAGATTAATATATATTTAGTAACCTAACTAAAAGCTTTGCCTTTATAATAAACGCTAGTTATAACAATCTTAAAGTTATTTTTTAGCTAAAAAGCTTTATACTTTAATTAATTAATTAATTAATTAATTAATTTTATATAAATATATAATAGTTAAACTAAAAACTTAGTATAATATACTTTATTATTTTTTTAAAAAAAAAAAAAATTAATGCTAAAGCTATAATTTAAACCTTGTTTTAAACTCTGTTTTTAAACTAATAAATTAAAACTTTATTGCTATAGCTAAAAATAATAATATTAATACTGCTAGTAAAATTAAAAAACAAAACTAAAAGCAAGCTAAAAAAAAAGTTGCTTTTAACTTAAACTATATTATATACTTTTATACTTATATTAATTAGCTTTTTTAGTTTAAAAACTAGTTATATTATTAGTTTTTTTTAATAAAAGCTATTAAATTTTATACTATTAGTTATAATAATAAAAGCAATAAAAACAAATTAAATATATTTAATAAACTTTACCTGTTTTAATATAAACGCTTTAAAATAGCTGTTAAAAAAAAAAGCTTTAAAAGCTTTAAAATATTTATTATAATTAATATAATTTAAAAAAACATATAAAATATATTAACTAAGCTAGCTAAAATAGCTACTTATTTAACTAAAAAGCGTTTTTATTTTATTTTTTACTTTATTTTTGCTATAAAAATTAGTTACGCTATATTTTTAAACTTTAATAGCTTAATAACTAAAAAAGCTTTTTAAAAAGCATATATAATTAACTAAACTATTTTATTTTATAAAATAAAGCTTTAAGCTTTAATAGCTAAAGCTTAAAATGTTAAAACTATTAAAATATTAAAAGCTATAGCTATATTAAATACTTTTATTAATATATTAATTTATATAATTAAAAAAGTTTATATTAAAAGCTAAAAATAAGCTAATATTATTAAAGCTTTAATAAATAATATATATAAAAAACTTAAAAAAAAAAAGTTTAAACTAAATAAGTTTAATTAACTTATATTTAACTTAGTTAGCTAAAATTAAAATTTTTATATTTTTTAACAATTTTACTTAAAATAAAATAAACTTTAATATTTAATACTATATTTAAACTAACTATTTTAAAAATAATAATAATTAGTTTATAACTAATAAAGCTAAAATAGCTAATATAAAATTTTACTTAAGCAAAATAATAGCTACTAATTTTTAACTTTATTTTAATAATAAATATTTTAAACAAATTAAAATATTTATTTGCTTAATAGCTTATTTATAAGCAAAATATATAAACTTTAATAAAAAGTAAAAATTTTAAGCAAAGTTTAAAGCTTTAAAAATAATAACTTTTACTAAGTTTTAAAATTTTAAGAACTTATTTATTTATTTTGCTAGTAAATATATAATTAATAAGTTTTTTTAAAAAAAAAATTTTACTAATAATTAATACCTTAAATTAAAAATTAAGTTATTACTTAATATTTTAATAAAAATATTAACAATTTTATATTTATTTTATATTATAAATAATTAGTTTATAACTTAGTTAAAACTAATATAATAAACAAATAATAAAAATAAAATGCTATTATTAATATAACTAATAAAAAAAAAATATTAAATTAAAAAAAATTTATTAGTTAAAAAAAACATATAAATAACTAAAAAAATATTAAAAGCTTAACCTTTAGCTTTAGCTTTAGTTCTAGCTTTAGTTTTACTTTTTTTAAGTTTAGTATATTAAAAAAAAAAATATAACCTTGCTTAACCTATAACAAAATCAAAATCCTAATAAAAAATAGCTAATATTTTACCTGCTATAAAAAAGGCTATATTGCTTAAAACTATTTTAAAAAAAAAAAAAATAATAATATTAATTATAAAGCCTAAATTAACGCTTATATTAAAGCCTTATATTAATACTATAGCAATAGTAATAGCAATTAAAATTATAACTATAAAAAAAACAAAAACTTTAAAAAAAAAAAAGCTTAACTTTAAAAATACTTAACTTTTTTTTTAAAAAAACTATTAGCACTAAACGTTAATAATATAAAAAAAAAAAACTTTTTAACCTTGTTTTTAAAAAAAAATTTATTTTTAATAATTAATAAGTTAAAATTAAATAAACAAATATTTATTATAACTAATAATTTAGCTAATATAAAAATAAATAAATATTTTTTTATAAATATTAAATTTATAAATATTATAGTATTTAAATTAAATATTTTTATTATAAACAATTTTTATAAAAAAACAGTTTTTAAATATAATAATAATGCTAGTTTTTAGTAAGCTATTAAAAAAGCTTTTATAATTAATTTTTACTTAAAAAGCAAAACTTTTAAAAATATACTATTAATAATATTAAATATAAAGCATAATATTTTTATTAGCAAAATCTTTTACTAAATATATAATATATTGTTTAATATTTAATATAAATATTATATATTTTTATTAAAATTATTTATAAAGTTTAAAAAAAAAATATTAATAAAAAAATTAAAAAAATTAAAAATAATAGTAATAAAACATTTTAAGTATATAATAAAACTATTTACTAACTTTAACCTTATTTTAACTATTATTATATTAGCTAAAAAAGCTAAAAAAGCTAAAGCTATTTATTAAAATACTTTAATTTTAAATTATAACCTTGTTATTTTATCTTAATTATTTTAAGCTAACTTTTAGTTAAAAAAATATAAAAAATAAATTATATATTATATAAAATAAAAAATATAAACCTTTTATATTAATACTTAATATTTTTACTAATTAATACTAAATAAAAATAAAATATATAAAAATTATATAAGTTATAAAAAAATATAATTAAATAATATAAATATAAACTTATACTTAATATTATAGTTATTAACGCTATATTATTTTTTATAGTTTTATAAAAAAACAAAAAAAAAAAAAAATATATTACTTTTTTAAGCAAAATTAATATATATATTTATAACAAACAAAAAAAAAAAAAGCAAAAGTTTTTTTTAAAAAAAAAAAAAAAAAATTAAAACATAAAATATAAAATATAATTTTTAAAATATATAAACTATTACTTAAAATATTTAGTAAAGTTAACTTTAATATTTTAGTAATTTTTTATTTAATTAACTATTATATTAAATTTATAACTAGTAAAAATATAGCAAATATAATTAATAGCTTTTTTTACTATATATTACTTAAAAAACTAAAAATAATATATAACTATATACTAAATAACCTAAAAAAAAGATTTATTATATTAAAAAGTACTTTTTATGCTATATTTATACTACTTATACCTAAAGCTAATAAAAGCTTATAAATATATATAAACTATTAAAAAATAAACTTATTAATAAAAAAAAACAAATACTTTTTATTACTAATTAATAAAATATTAATATATATTTTTAAAGCTAGAATTTTTATTAAAATTAATATTTATTAAGCTTTTTATTATATTTATATATATTTTAATAGCAAAAACCTAATTATTTTTAAAACTTAATATAAATTATTTAAATATAAAGTTATACTTTTTAAATTAATTAATAAGCTAACAACTTTTTAATATTATATTAATAGCTTATTAAATAATAACTTAAATAAGTTTTATAGCGCCTACCTTAATAACATATTAATTTATTTTAAAAATTTAAAAAAATATTAGATTTATATTGCTATTATATTAAAAAAACTAAAAAATAATAAGCTTTAAGCTAACTTTAAAAAATATAAGTTTTATATTATTAAAATAAAATATTTAAGTTTTATTATAAAATATAATAAAATAAAAGTTAATTTTAAAAAAGTAGTAGTTATATAAAACTAAAAAATGCTTAAAATAATAAAAGCTATTTAATTATTTTTTAAATTTTCTAATTTTTATAAATAATTTATAGCTAAATATAGCTATATTATAAAACTATTTAACAACTTTATATAAAAAAACTTATTATTTATATAAATTAAAAAATATTAAAAAACTTTTAATAAGCTAAAAAACTAACTAATTTTAGCTTTAGTTTTTGCTTATTACTGCTTTAACAAAAAAACACGCTTTAAAACTAATATTTTAAATAAAATAGCAGTAGGCTATTTTTTTTAAAAAAAAATAATAAACAATAGCACCTAGTAAAGTTTTACTTTAAAATTATATATAACGCTAAGCTAAATTATAGTATTTATAATAAAAAAATACTAGTAGTAATAAAAAGCCTATAGTATTAACAGCTTAAACTAATTAGCATTTAAAAAAATAAGCTGTTTATTATTATTATAAATTATAAAGCTTTTAAATACTTTAGCATTAAGTAGTAACTAAATTTATAATAAACAAATTAAGCTAATTTTTTTATTTAATATAACTTTATTATTATTTACTAACTAAGATTAAAAAACATAATTATAAATACTTTATTTTACAAATAAAAAAAACTCTGTTTTTAAAAAAGCAAAATTAATAGTTAGCAATATATATAGGTTTTTAAACTAGTTAGCAAAACTAAAAAAATATTTTTTATATATATAAACTTTAACTTTATATTTAATATAAAAATAGCTATTAATATAATATTACTAATAATTTTATTAATAAATAAAATCTTATAGCAAAATTATAACTTATTTAATTTAAAAATTTATAAAGCTAAAGCTTATATAAAAATAAATAATAACTAAGTATTAAATAAAAACTTTATAACTTATAAAAAAAAAACTAGTAATTTTAAAAGTTAATTACTTATTAATATATATTTTAAAAAAAGTAATACGACCCCATAGGGGGTATATTACGTATTACGCGCCAAAACGTATATTGTTTATATGCCACTAACCATTAAGCCATTAGGCTATTGTAACAGCCTGACGGCTGTTAGGCAGCTAGCACACCATATCTATAATTAAATTCTTTCTAAGACCTAGAGTCTTAGCCTTTCCTTTTTTCCTACATCTTCTAGTTAATATATTATATTACACACACACCCTAGGAAGCATTTATCAAAAAGCGTATAAATAAATAACTATTGCTTACTTAAAAAAAAGCAAAATATAAAAACTAGTTACTTTATAATATTAATAGCTAAAGCTTATAAAAAATTATAATATATATATAGCTAATTGCTTTTAATACCGCTTTATAAAAATATTTTATAATAAAACTTCTGGTTTTTTATAATTAATTTTTATATTATTATGTTTATTTTAACATATTATTATAAATTTTAAAAAAATAACTATAAATAGTAAAAAAAAAAAATTTGTTTTTATTATAATTAACTAACTAAGCAAGTTATTTTAGTTAATATTTTATAAAAAAAAAAAAAACAAAATAACCGCTTATAATATTATATAACTATACTATAAAAAACCTTTTTAAATTTATAGCTTACTATAATAAATTAACTTTAATAAAAGCTTTTAATTTATTTTATTATTTATAAAAAAACTAGCTAAAATTTTAAAAATTAAATAAAAACTATTTTTTATAAGATATTATAAGTTTATAAAACAAGCTAAAATTGCTATTAAATACCTTAACTAATAATTATGCTTATTTTATAACTACTATTAAAATAATTAGGCTAATATAATATTTATAATAAATTTTACTACAGCTTTATTACTATATAACTTTATAAAATATTATTTAAATTTTTAATATTAAGCTATTATAATTAAATAAGCTAAATAGCTAATATTATAAAACTTTTATTAAAAAATTAATTAAATAAAAAAAAAGTATAATTTATAGCTAAAACTATAAATAAATATATTAAAACTATATATAAGATTTTAAAGCAAACTTAAAACTATATAATTAAAAAAAAAAACTAATATTAATATAAACTTAATTTTAGCATTAGTAACTAAGTTTTTATTATTAAAAAATATTAATTATAAGTAACTAATAAACTTTTTAATAAATTAAATTACTTATTAACTTAATAATATTATAAAATTATTAAAAAAACAAACTTTATTATATTTTAATTAAAAGTATTTAATAGTTAGTAATTAATAAACTTATATTATGCTAATTAACTATAAAAGTACTTAAATAACTTTTTTTTTAAGCAAGCTTTAAAAAAACCTAATAAAAAGGTTATAACTTTTTTTTTTAATAAAAAATAAAAATAAAAAGTTAAATATATTTATACCTTATAATTATATTATAAAAAACTTTAATACTAAGTAGACTAAAAAAAATAAAATTTTAATAAAAAATAATATTTAGCTAGTAATTTTAAAAACTTTTTAAAATTGTTATTAAATTTTTACTATAGCAACCTTAATTTTGCAAGTTTTTTAACAAAACTAAAAAAATAGTTAAAAGCTGTAGCAAAAAACAAATTTATAAAAAACTACTTAAATAATAACAAATTAATATAAACATAGATAATATTAAAAAAATTACAAAAAAAAATATAAGTATAAGTAAAATTAATATAATATTATAATAATATATTATAAAAAAACCTAATTATGCTTTTGCGGTTAAAAGCCTATAAAATAGTAATAAAAAAGTAAAAACTTAAAATAATTTTTTTTTTTACTAAAAAGTAATAACTTACTTATTTAAAAATACTAAGTTTAAATTTTAAAGCAAGATTTTTTTTAAAAGAAGAGGTAGTTATAGCTAGTCCTTATATTACTTATATTATTTTAGATTACTTAAACACTTAAACACTTAGCTAATAAACCTATTAGCTATTATATATATATACTATTATATATTTTATATTTTTTATAAATAGCTTATAAAATTTTCTTTTTTTTTTTTTACCTTAAGATTAATATATATTTAGTAACCTAATTAAAAGCCTTGCCTTTATAACAAACACTAGTTGTAACATAACTTAATAAACTTTTATAAAAACTATTTTTAAACCTTTTTAAATATAATAATTATAATAAGCTTTATAAAACTGCTATATATATAAAATATATATACCTTTTTAATAGTTAGCTAATTAATAATATTTTTAAAAAAAAAAGCCTTTATAGCTAACATATATATATTAATTATATAAAGCAACTTAAATACTATATAACTATATTAAAAACGTTTAAAAATACTTTTTATATTATATAATTTTTATAAAAAAAAAAAAAAAAAATTATTTAAAAATACCTATAATAAAATATTAATAAAAAGTAGGGCTATTATATAAGATTTTTTATTTTATATATAAAGTATATAATATTAATATAAACTACTTATTTTAAAAATTGCTTATAAGTAAAAAATAATATTAAAACTATTAAAAATAGTTTTAATTATAATAATTAAATAACTATTATTATAAAATAAATATATAAAATTTATAGCATATATATATATATATATATAATATATAAATAGTAATAGCAAAGTAAATAAAATATAAAAGCTAAAAATATAAAAAAAACAAAGCTTATATAAAAATTTTAGCAGAATTTATATATAGCAGTTTTTTTATATAATTATTTTTTTTATATAAATATTTTATTAAAACGCTATATTGTTATTAAGTATGCTTTTTTTTTAAATATATAACTACTTAAACAATTAAATAAAATAACCTAAAAATTGCAAATTTTACTAGTATATAAAAGCAAATATACTAATTAATATAAAATTTATAGCCTTATAACTTATAATTTATACCTTTTATTAATGGTAAAGGGAACTATAAGGTAAGGCAATGTAGTATATTAAATGATGAAAAAGGAAGGTTTCTTATTGTTACGGGTAGCGATCACTTGGTTAAGGTAAGCGTGAGAAGATTTATGAAAAAATTATATAAAATTAAATTTAGTACATATGCCACAAGAGAAATAGCTAGCTATGTCTACCTTATATAAGGCTAGGCCTATCGCCTAACCTGTTATCTTTATCAAGTGCCCCTTTTTCTATAAAACTTTTAACCTGTCCCAGGTTATTTTAAACCTTGCATCAAGCTTAACAAACCCCTTTTTTCGCTTTCTATAACCATCCTATCGTATCTCTTTCCTTTGCAATTATACTAGCTACGTCAACTAAATACTCAGCTTCCTAAGCATATTCTGCCCTTAGGACTTTAAGTGCTTTATCGCTTGTTTTAATGTCCTTTTTTTAGTTAAGCATGTCTATAATTAACCTTAGTTAAAAACCTAATACTAATTAATTTAATAATCTATTTACCATAACTAACAATATATTATTTAAGTAATATTATAAAGTAAAAAAAACCTCTGTTTATAATATATTTAAATTTATAACTATATAGTATTTTATAGCTATTTTTACTACTTAATTTTTTTTTTTACTAAGCTTATTTATTTAAAAGTAATAAGCTGTTTTAAAAAAAAGCTTAATATTTAAAAGCTTATAAATTTTTTTTTATAACTTGCTTATAAACTTTAAATTTTTATTGCTTATAATTGCTACTAATAGCTTTTAGTTATATAATTATAGCATTTTTAATAGCATTTTTACTTAGTTTTTAGTTATATATTTTAAATTTTTTAAAATTAGCATAGTTTTTTTGCTACTTTTATAAAAAACAATAGCAAGCATATTAAAATAATTAAACTTTAGCATACTTTAAAATAATTTTTTTATTTTTACTAATAGCATATTTATAATAAAGTTTATTGCTATTATATAATAAGGTATAATTAGCATTTAAATTAGTATTAATTTTTTTAGCTTTAGTTACTAATTTACCTAATTATTTTAGCAAGCTAAGCAATAAAAAATAAACTTTTTTACGTTTTATGTTTTATTAAAAAAGTATATATTTTAAAAATTATATAGCATTTTTTTTTTTTTAAAATAATAATATTTATTATAAACAATTTTAAAAATCTTTTTAACATAGTTTTATAAAATATATAGTAATTTCTGCTTATTAAAAGCAACATAATATAAAAAACCTTTTTTTAAAATAAAAAAAGCTATAACCTAATTTTAGTACTTAATTAGTTTAAAGCTTTTTTTTTTATTTGCTTTTTTTTATAACTTTTTTTTTTTTATAAATATGTTTTTAACTTTTTTATACCTAGTTTTTTTTTTATACCTTTAAATAATCTTGTTTTTAAATTTGTTATTTATAACTATTATTATTACTTTTAGCATATTTATAACTTAGCTTTTTTTAGCTAAATATATTTAGCTAGTTATTTTGTTTTATATATTATTTAATATATTTAATTAGTTAGCTACTACTTTTTATTATTTAGCTAGTTTTTATAAAAGTTTTAATAATATATTTAGTATTATATTTAAGCTGCTTAAAATATAATAA
This sequence comes from Xylaria sp. Z50, assembly GCA_037356035.1. Lineage (NCBI taxonomy): Eukaryota > Fungi > Ascomycota > Sordariomycetes > Xylariales > Xylariaceae > Xylaria > Xylaria sp. Z50. Next base: position 95,088 of record JBAWJU010000101.1, read on the forward strand.
ATTGCTAGCTTAAATTATAATAAATAATTAGCAGCGTTTATAAAGCAAAAGTTAGCTTTATTAAAATTTATAGTTTATAAAAAAGTATATATTATAATTTTTTTAGTTAGCATATAATCTATTAAAATATTTACTGCTTTTATGCTTAACTAAATTATTTTTTATAGCTTTTTATAGGCTTAAATTACTATAGCTATTTTTTTTTTTATTGCTTTATATTTTTTTTTTATATTAATAATAAGCTTAAATAAAAATATAATTAGCTTAACTTAGTTTATAAATATATCTTTTTTAAAAATTAATTTTTTGTTTTAGTTTTATTTTAATTAAAATATTATTAAGCTATATATATTTTTATAAGTATTAACCTTTAAAAAAAGTACTTTTTTTAGTTTATAGTAATATATAATATATTAAATATATAAATATTTTTAAAAAGCCTTTTAACTTTTAGTTTTTTTTTATATTAATTAAAATTTAACTTTTAATATTTATATTTGCTTAGCTATTTTTAACTTTTTTATAAGTAGGCTTTTTTTTACTTTAAACTTAGCTAACAGCTTTATTTTTTTTTTTTAAAAAGCTTATATTTTATAGTTAAACTAGGCTATTTTTTAGCGTAGCTAACTTACTATTTTAATATATATTTTTAATACGTTTAAAATATATAATATTATTAGCTTTTAAAAAGCTTTAATTTAATTGTTTATTTTAGTAATTTTTTTGCTATTAATATTATATTTAAAAAGCTTAATTACTAAAAACGCTATAAATAATTTTATAGCGCTAATATATACTTTTGCCTTATTAATAATATTTAGTATTTTATTTAAGTATTTTATATATTTTTTAAAACTATTGCTATAAATACTAATATTATTTATATATACTTATATATAGTTTTAGTATTTAAAAAATAAACAATTTATAAACTTTTATATAAAAGCTAAAAAGTTTTTAAATTTTATAAGCGCTACGTTTAATTATTCTAGTTTTTTAAAGCTAATAATAACTATTTAGTTATAATAGTTTAAATATATTAATAGTTAAAAAAAAAAACTTAATATGTTTAATAATATAAAAAATTTCTTATTAACTATGTTTTTTATTATATTATTTTAGCTAAATAATAGGTATATATTTAATATAGTAATTTTATTTAATAGTTGCAAATTTATTATTAGCTATTTTTTTTTAATACTATTTATTATTTTTTAAATAATAAAAACTAAATATGCTACTAATATAAAATTATTTATAAATACTAGCTTTTTTTAAGCATATATTTTATTATGCTTTATATTAAAAAATTTGCAATTTTTAGCGCCTAATAAGTATAGTTATATAATTTTTAATTAGTTTTGCTATTTTTTAACAAAGTTAACTTTTATTTTTTATTTATTTAGCATTAATATTATTTTTTTATTTTAAAATATATTATACTTATTTAGTAGCTTATAAATCTTTTTAGCCTATTTTATATTTTTTACTATAATTGCTATTTTTGCTTTAAATTTAATTATTTTTATATTTACTAGTTTTAATATTTTATATAATAAAGCGTTTTTATTAACTATAGCTAAATTTAAGTTACTTTATTATTTATTTGCTAAAAACGTTTTTATTTCTTTTGCAATTTTATTGTTTAAATAAACTACTATTTTTGCTTATTTTTTATAAGTTGTAATTTTTTTTTAATAAGTTATTATATTTGCTTAATTAGCAGCTTAGCTTATTTTTTTGCTTTAGTAGTTATATATAACTTTAAGCTTTTAATTAAAAGCAACTTTTACTAGCTATATATATAAATTATATATAATTACTATTTTAAAACTATACTTGTTTATTATTATATTATATACTAAGTTATAGCTTTTTTTAAAGTAAAAAAGCTTTATTATATAATTTACTTTATTATTTAAAAATAGCAGGTTAATAAAGTTAGCTTTAATAAAAACTATAGTTATAGCAAAAATAACAGCTTTATATATAGCTATTACTTTTTGCTATAGCAAAGTTTTAAGTAACGCTTTTTTAGCTTTTTTTTATACTTTTAAACTTAATGCTAAATAAAATATATATATTTTTTTAACAAAGTTAATTTTTACTTTATATTTTAATATAAACTTTATTTTAACTAGCATTTTTAATTTTAAGTTGTTAATAACTTTAGCATTTATTATAAAATATTTAAAAGCCTAGTTTTTTTTAACCTTTTTTTTAATATATATATTAAAAGTTACTTTTTTTGCAATTATTGTTTATATTCTTACTTTTTAAACAATAACAAAGTTAATTTTTTTAAATGCTAGGTTTTTAGCAAACTTTTTAACAAAATTACATCTTATTAAAATATTAAAGCTTTTTATATTAAAATATACGCTAATTTTATTGCTTTTAATATTATTTTATATATTTATTTTAAAATATATTATTTTTTTTTAAATTTATTTTTTTAAAGTTAGCTTTAGATTAACTTTAATTACTTATTTTAGCTTAATAAATAACCTATTTTATACTATATTTAATATTTTTAATATTGCTAATATAAAATTAACTTTAATAATATTTTTAAATAAAAAATATATTATTTTATATTAGTTTTTTTTTTTATAGTTTTTAGCTATATTTATAAAGCTAAATATTATATTATAATTAATATAAGTTAAGCTAATTAAATTTTTTATTTTTTTTGCTTTTTTTTTTTATAAAATTATATTTTTATTATAAGTTTAATAGCTATTAGTATTATTTATTTTAATAGCTATATAACTTTTATTTTTTAACTTAGCTTTTTTTTTACTAAAGCATATATATCTATTTTAAAATAGTTTGCTAGCTAAGTTAATATTATTTAAGTTAAATTTTTATACTATTTTTTAGTTAAAATAGCTTTATAATTTATTATTATTTTGTTTTTTTTAATTAAAATATTAATATTATTATTACTTTTTTTAGCGGTTATTATATGCTAGCTTTAAATATTATAATCTTTTTTAATATTTTAAAGATAGCTAGTTTAGCTATTTTTTATTTTATTTTAGATTTTTTTTTTATTTGCTTTTTTTTTGCTATAATTATTTATATTTTTTATATAAGCAATAATATTTATTTCTACTTTAGCCTTAATTATATAATTAATTTTATTTTTAACCTAGTTTATAATTTTTATTATTTTAGTAGTTTAGTTAAAACTAATTAGCGTTTTTTTATAGTTAGTTTTTTTTTTTAGCATTTTTATTAAAGTAACTTAATTTAATAGCTTTACTTATTACTTTTTTTATTAAAGCTAGCTGCTTTTTTTTTAACTTTTTAAAATATTTATCTATTTTATAGCTATTAAGTTTAAATATTAGCTTTTATATTTTAAATAGTAATAAGTTTTATAGCTTTATAAAAAGTTATTTGTTTTTTATATTGCTTTATATCCTGCTATATTTAAAAGTTTTTATTATATATATTTAAATAAGCTTGCTTTTTACTATATTTTTTATAATATATTTGTTATTAATAAGCTATAAGTTTGCTATATTTAGTTTAATTTTTTATTTTTTTTTTAAAGCTTTAGTAAATATAGTTAAAGTTATTTTATATACTAAAATATTTTATACTAATAGTTATTATAACTATTAATTTATTATATTTTTTTTAAAAAAAGTTTACTTTTTATTAGCTATAAAGTTAGCTATATTAGCTATAGCTTTTTATTTAGCAAAATAATAAATTTAAAAATATACGTTTATATATATAGCAACTTTTTTTTTATAAAAAATAATATAACCTCTATTTAATTTTTTTAAAATATCTAGCTAAAAATAGCCTATTTTTATTAGTTTTTTAATTATTACTGCTATTTAAGCTATTAGTATTTTTTATCTGCTTAATTAGCTTAATTTGCTTTTATTTTAACAAGTCTGTTTTTTTAAGCATATTAAAATATTAGTAATATTTTAAAAATATTTTACTGTTTTTTAGTTTATTTATACTAGATTTATATTTTTGTTGTTTTTTTTATTGTTTTCTGCTTGCTATTTTTTTTTTAAATTTGCTGCTAATAATGCTATAGCTAAAAATAGCTTTAATGCTGCAATTTTTGCAGTTTTTTTTAGCAGTTTTTTTTAAAGTCTTTTAGTTATTAAAAAATTTTTTTTTTTAAAGTTTTAAGCTATTTCTAACCGATTTAATTATTTAAGTATTTTTTAGCTAACGCTTTTTTAACTACTTTTTAAGTTGCTTTATACTTAGTATTAAAAACGCTGCCTAATAGCTAATATTTTAAGGCTTTAAAAGTTATAAGCGTTAAAATAAGTTTTAAAATGTTATTATTGCTTATTTTAAAATTAAAATTAGCAATTTTTTAAATAAAATACTTATAATAATTATTTTTATGCTTAATTTTTTAGTACTTTAGATTTTAGGTAATATAGTTAGCTAGTTATTTAGCTATATTAAGCTTTTAAAGTGTTATTTAAAACTTTTCTGTTTTTTTTAACTCTGATTTTTTATAAAACTTAAAGTTTTTGTTATTATTTTTTATATTAACGCTTTTAGTAGTTTTAACTAGATTTTAGCTTTTAATAGCATTTTATAGTATTTTAGTAGCAATTTATAATATAAAACTTATAGCCTTATATTTTTAAAGTGTTAGTACTTTTTTTTACGTTATAGTTTTAGGTTATACTTTTTTATTAATTTTAGCTGCTATATAAGTACTTAAACTTTAGTTTAAGTTAATTAAAATATAATTATATAGCTTTTAATTTCTGTTTATTACGTTATTAATATTATATATATATTATACTTATATTATATAATAGTATAAATATTTATAACAAAAATATTGCTTTTTTAATTAAATATATAAACTTATTTCCTATGTTATAGTAAATAGTAGTTTGGTTTAGCTAATAGGCACTACTTGTTATAGGTAGCAATTACTTAGTTAAAGTAAGCGTAAAAAGATTTATAAGAAAATTATATAAAGTTAAATTTAGTATGTATGCTATAGGAGAGGTAGCTAGCTATGTCTACCTTATATAAGGCTAGGCCTATCGCCTAACCTGTTATCCTTATCACCTATCTCGATTGCCATAGGCAATCGAGATAGGAATACCTTCCGCGGTCTCACCTACGGTGGGGCCCCCTACATGCCTATATTAATTAATTAAATTAATTATATAATTTAGGCAATAGCTTTATTATATTAGTTATAATTTAATTAAAAAAAATAGCTATTAATTATATTTTATATAAATAAATAAGCATTTAACTAGCTTGTTAACAATTTAATAAAAAATTAAGCAATTATTTAAGCATTATATAAATTATAAATTATAAGCTATTTAATAAGTTATATTTTTTTTTTTTATATATAACTATAAGTTGTAACTAAAAAAAAAAAAGCTAGGATTAAAATAACTAGTATTAGTTACACTTATATATACTTATATATATAATATAAACTATATATATAATATAAACTATATATATAATATAAACTATATATATAATATAAACTATATATATAATATAAACTATATATATAATATAAACTATA